>VNJW01010280.1:0-141424 GCA_008042615.1 Drosophila auraria
TATGGCAGCTATGGGATATAGTGGTCCGATTTCGGCCGTTCCGACATATATACTGCGTGCTAAAGAAATAAGACTATGCTGAAAATTTCAGCCCGATAGCTCAAAAACTGAGAGACTAGTTCGCGTAGAAACCGACAGACGGACAGACAGACGGACAGACAGACGGACAGACAGACGGACAGACAGACGGACAGACAGACAGACGGACATGGCTAGATCGACTCGGCTGGTGATGCTGATCAAGAATATATATACTTTATGGGGTCGGAGATGCCTCCTTCACTGCGTTGCAAATATCATGGCAAAATTATAATACCCTCTGCAAGGGTATAAAAAAGATGTTTAGTATCTGTAAAAAGTAAAAAGTACTATAAGGATGCAAAAATTGATGTCCTCAAGATGTTGTGTCAAAATTAATACCTTTGTAAACGAGAAGAGATATTCGTCAATAGTAAGGAGTGGTTGTAGGAAACGACTGTTCTTATATGTTATCTTCCAAAATATTATTACTTTAGGATACATTTTGCTAAAGTATTTTAAATATGAATAAATATGCAGGTCTATAGGGGTCCTTAACAAAATTTTTTAACCTTGTCTTCACTACATAAATATGTATATACATATGTACATGAAAACAAGAAATAAGCTTGCCTCTCCAGAGATAATCCCTCGAAAATTAGAATAAACCTGTGAGATCGTTTCCGCTTTCTCCAAGAGATTTGATTCGGGAGGCGAATCGAAAATCAAGTTGCAGAGAAAGTGGCCGTCAATCGTGATTAGAATTCAGTCGAATCGCTTGAAACCCAAGACAAGACGGTGGCGATCTCGTTCCAAGAAATACAAAGTTCGCTGATATGCTCTTAGCATTATTGTTTGCGTAACCAACGATTTTCTAGGCAATAAAAAAGAGGGGAAAGGTCAGTAAAATTCCGCAGGGGCGGGAGTATCTCCGAACCGCAGAAGTAGTTACCTTCAGCGCGCTGAAGGTGCTTGGAAAAAAGAAATCGACGACGAAAACGAAAACGAAAAGCCAAGAAAACGCAGCCGCATGGCCAAGAAAAAAACTGTGCTGACCATAATTGGAGTTGCACTAAGGTCTGCGTGCATTTAATTATGCAATTTGAGCAAATAGGTGCCCAGCAAAAAGCCACAAAAGAATCAACTAGTCATAATCCGAAGGCGCTTGGTTCTTGCCTGCTTCTCAGCTCCGCTCGGCGCGGCTCTGTTTGTCTGCCCCGAATACCAGAAAAAAAAACTTTTCAAAAATAAAGGCATTCTGTATTAGTCAAATAGTAAAACCGGTAAGGCATTTCCATCAAAGGCGCGACTTTGTTTTGTTTTTTTTTTTTTTTTGTCTTTTTCGGGGTCCACAGTCCGATTTATGGTTGCTTTGCCCCGAAATCTAAGCCTGAAGCCTGAGACTCTGAAAGATATTCACGCATATATGTACGACCTTTTTTGATGGCCAGGCCATCGAGAAACAAAAAAGGGGCAGCCACATAAGCTTACGTAATCCTGACCTAGAAAAATTCGCATAAACAAAATCTACGAATATTTGCCGACACCTTAAACCTAATAAAAGTAATAATAGAGAAAGGTGCACAAAATACAACGTTTGTTTACACTCAAAATATAAGTGGAAAACGTGATCGGCGAAATATGTTTACAGCTGATACATTGAATTGGCTTTCGATTACCCCCGAGCGCCTTGGCTGAGAGCAACAAAATTTTAATTAATTTGTAAACAATACCGGACGGGGTTGAGTAAATCTGAAGATTTGTTGGAATTTCTTATCTTTGGCAAATGTTTTCTCTGTTTGCTTCTTAAACAGCGCATTGAAAAAGCCCGCTGCCATTAGCAAGACAATAGTTAGACTGTTTGGGATGAGTGATTCATAACGAGTGGTTACAGAAGTTTCCTGCTCCACAGAACAATGAGTTGCGGACACTGGGCAGGCAGTGGGAATTGTGTGTAATATATGTATGTTCCGGACACGCGTCCCACCGCAAACAAAGAGCAAATGACTGTCTACGTCACAGCGATAATAAAATAGAAAGAGTGTAGATAGCTTCCTCGATTCAAACTCCTAAATTGCACTCCCTATGCAATTACACCTCAATTTAGTGTCAATTCAAAGTTGGAGTAGCACGCACAAATCGATCATTAAATGAATAAAGCAAAAAAGTTTCTGTTAATTAAAGCGCGCTCGCCATCAATTCATCTCTGAGGCTTTTGGCTGCAAAGCCTCCGACTTAGTTGACTGAACTCGATTAACACCGATCCCACTCCCAAATGAACCCCGGCCAACTGGAAACCCGTTTTCGAATTTCCATCGAAGCACCCAGAGATGTCATGCAAGCCATCCAAAGTTTTTGCCGGCAGCTGGCTTTGGTTATGGTTTTATTTTTGTCTGTCATTGCCACAACACGGAGAAAAATAGAATTGATCTGTCATATCTGGAGTATTTTCTAATCATTTAATTCTATAAATTATTCCGTTCTTTGTAAGTTTTTTTTATTTGGATGTGATATCCTTTGACTAGTCGTCTGATTAAACACAAAACTTGCGCTGGACTGAACTATTACAAAGCTTTTATTTGAATGCGTAGGGTAATTATTACCTTGTAAGATGCAGGTCCTAGATTTCGAGGGCAAACAACAAAATCCTTACAGATTTTTGGTCCTTCGTTTTGAGTCAATTAAGAATGTTGGAGCAAACTATTTTTGAAAAATTAATGATCTTTCCTTTTTCCCCTTTCTTAAATTAAGATGTATTTACTTTGTACAGTATATTCAATGCATCAAAATACTGAAGATTTATAGATTAATCTCAAAATTTCTTTCCGTGTGCCGGAATCGGTGGGCCCAGCTCGAGTGATAAGCCAGGGTCCCAGCTAAAGGCACCTCGAAACGTGTTTTCAATAATCATGCGCAACTTTCTTTTCCCAGTGCGTCCCCATAAACACCGCAGATATCTGGCCGAATGCCGCCGAGTGGATAGGCTAGTGAAACTGTTCGAGCAGACCACTTGGTGATTCGAATACTGCGGATTGGGGATGGGATGGGTGTTCAGGAAAAGCGCGAATCGAACGCGAAATATTCGTCGGAGGTGGAATACTTACTTAATGACTGTCTGCATGTTGGCCGTTTCTGGTCGGTTTGTGTGATGGACCGACAATATTTATTTTACTGCGCGACAAGTTTGCTTAATTTCGTTATCGTGAAGTTAACGATGGGCTGCTAAGCTGTTGAAGAGAATTAATTGCATTCAGTAAACACTCAGCTGAAATTCGAACTAAACTTCAACGTCTTCAAGCGGTTACAAGCGTCACAACAGCCAAGGAAGGAGCTTTGCCTTTCCCCCTCGCTTCTGTATATTATTTATTGACTTTGGTTTGTTCAACTATTTAGCGAGCAATTAATTTACACAGCGCTCCAACTCCCGCTAAAGGGAATTTGAAATAAACTGCCACCAACCGTCGGCTAAACCGCAATCCGGACTTGGAAACTCGCGGTGGAACTTGACTCTGCAACGCACGGCAACCAACTGAGCTCCACCGCTCTACGCGCGCCTCTATATAAAAAGATATGTGAAAAGAGAGCTGCCACATCGCTGAATTCGGATACTCTACGGGTGGGCAGGGACTCCGCTTGCAGCGACGGAAATTCGCTAAATAATTAATACGCAAATTTAATATAGTTTCTATCCAATCTATGTAATTCTGATTTCAGTACCCATCTTAGTAATTTGCATTTTAAGCCTAGAAACTATTTGGCCAAGTTGTATTTATTATATATATAAATATAACATAAAGAAAACTTTAATTCAATATAAAGAAATCATTAATTCATTGAATTCATTTCCCAGGCACATATTTATGTTATAAATTCTGATATTGTTTGTGTTTAAAATTAGTCCATCATAATTTATACATTTTTTAGAAAATCTCGTTATCAAGTCTGAACCCAATATACGTATGCTAAACAACTTATTAAATTAAATATACTTCAAGCATAGAGTATTCTCCCAATCAAACTAAAGCCAAAGCCCTCCCTAGAGGTGGCGATTAACAAATTAATAACGATAGTCATAGCCCGAGTCGAATATGTTTTGGTGAATGGCCAACATCACGATTGGCGGTTGATTTAAAATAGCAGCTGCTAGCTGCTTTTAAAAATGATTTGGAATCAATAAATAACGAAAAAAGAAACCTTAAGGTGTGCTACAATATATTTTCTAAAATGTATGTGTGTATGTATGTTAGATAAAAATACGCCAGGAGCACGCCTGATTAATTGCGAGAATCTGCTTACCGTTCCAGATTTTAAAATTCCATTTACCCGAATCACCCGATTAAGGGGTTATAAACAGTCACGATTTTCAAATAAAGATTCAAGAAATATTTTTGAAGTTACAGACAAAATTAGAAAGTCGCGCCGTGGGGTGTAGAACTGTTTGTGAAACTTGAAACTAGTTTTTCTCAAAACTATATTTTTCAAGTCGGTGAACACGTTTCTCAAAAACCGCTGAAACGATTTTGCTCTAATTTTCACACATGGTCAACACTTCGTTTTGCTGTCCTTGTTTAAAGCTTTTTCAAATAAAATTAAAATTATAATTTAAATCAAAAATCACAAAAATTAACTTTGTTTTTAAGAAGCTGCCATTTTGTTGTTATTGATATTGTTTTAATTCCTTCGATCAAAGACTACCTATTTTTCATTTACTAACAGAACCTATTTCACTTTTTGATCTTTGATGATTCTATCAATAGGTATCGTGTTCACCGCGGAACACTTTTTTTGAGGACCTTTGGGAGATTAGCTGCAAAGGAAAAAATAATAATATTTTTACAAATAAAATAAGTTTTTTAACTTTAAAAGATGTTAAAAAATATAGAAAAAACATTCGCTCCAAACGAATAATTATTCTTTAAAAAAAAATATAAGAAACTGAATTTTTCCGACCGCCTGACTGTATACAACCCCTTAAAGAAAAACGCCCAAAAGCATGCTACTCCCCCTAGGACTCTGTAAACATAATAAATTTGAAGCATTTTCGGTGTTTTTTTTTTGCAATTACATACTTTATTTATTGAATTTTGCAACTCGTTCGATCACCTTTACGTACACCACATGCTCAGCACATCGTATCTCAATATGTGCTGACATGTTTTAATACTATTTATGTGTTTTTTACAGCGCATTGATATATATTATCTTTTATCGTTCTCATATTTTAAACAACAAATTTTTGTTTGCGTCCTTCCATTGAAAACTCGACTTAAAAGCGCACGTGTGTGTTGTCTACTTTAGAAAAATATATATTTATACCGTTATATGTATATATATTATGAAGTAGCATTTTTCAGATTACATGGACTGGGTACAAACTTGTATACAATTTCTGGTTTGTGTATGTTTCATCTCCTTCCTGGTGTGTTCAACAATTTGTTGTTATCCTTACATAGTATAGTAAATGTCAATTATGGAAGTAAAATTCATTAAGAGTTCTCCAAAGATTGCTTGGGGCGGGGGCGTGATCTTTAATAAGCTTGATACATTTAAGGTTTATCAAAATAGTGCGGATCTTTGAGTTTTGGTTTTAACGGAAATTTTTCAAATAAATGTTAGACAAGCGAATTCTTTGCACGTTTTCAAAGAAATTTGTTAACACTGAATGTAATTTAAATTTTGTTGTAATGCCTTATCTTGCAAAACTGATTAACAAATAGTAAGTCTTCTGTATGGTGGCTAAACTATTTCGAGTTAAATCTTTCTTCTGCTGAGTGAACCATCTTTAAAGCGCCGATCGAAGCAAACAAAATACATACATTTATGCATAAATAATTTGTTGCGTGTATTTTAAATAAATTTCTTTGTTTTTTACGCTTCATTGTTTTAGTACTAGTATGTAATACAGATTTATATGCTTAGTACGACTATTACAAATTTCAGTTATTAAATTAAACTAACTTTAAACATAAACATTTAGCAAATGCGTGCCTCGAGCGAACGCATGTTTTTGCTGGTTTGCTGCCGTTGCACATTAACGATTTGCTTTATTGGCTGTATTCGTTCAACCACAAAAGGACCAAGTTCACCGCCAGATAATATCAAAGAACATAAATCAGTAGGCCGATTCGATATACGATAGAGAATTAGTAACATATGTCGGGCCATATGACCCGACCCGTAAGGCGTGGGGAAACGGAACTCAATAGGGCCTGCCCGCTGCCTGTGACTTGTGTGAGTGAGTGAGTGTTTTTCGGGAGAACTAAAAATCTAGAAATAGTATAATATATGTATGTCGGGTCATTACATCTTGAATTTCAACTTGAGTGAAGTTTGGAGCTGGCGAAATGATACAATATATGCATATGCACTTTCACATATAGTTGCGGGCACACAACAAAACATGATGTGGATGGAGGTGACGACAACGATGGAGACGCGATGCAGTTACAGACCTAGGGACATGCAGCGAGATGTGTTCCTCATGCCGGATGAGAGGGTGTTGATGAAGGTGTGCGGGATGTGTGCGCGTTTACAGCAACGTATAAAATACATTCCGGGCAGAGCTTAACTACTACCACCTTGTCCCTTGCCGTAGATGAGCTCCTCGCAGATCTTAAGCAGGTCGGCGTTTTCACGCGACTTCTGTTGCAGCTGCTCCGTCATTGAGACGCGCGAAACTTCTTCCTTTTTAAGTAAAGCTTTCAGTTTTTTCACCTCATCCGCGTGCTCCCTCGAGTAGTTGTCCAGCTTTTTGTTGGCACTAAGAACGGAACGGATATTTGGTTAGCTAGTTTATTTCAATTTGACTAACTGGTAAGTTAGTTACTAACATTTCCAGCTGCTGCATAGCATGGCTCTTCATCTTGTCGTAACGCTGCTCCTGCATTCGCAGATTGTCCATCAGCTGCTTTCGGTCCGCCAGCAGCGACTCCTCGTTAAGCTTGAGTTGCGACGTCATCTCTTTGCTCTTCTCATATTTCCTGGAATAGTGGTTATTATCATAGTTGCATAGTTGCGATTGGCAAAAACAAGTTGTCGCCGCTTACACATGCAGATCGGAGAATGTGGTTTCCAGCGAAGTTAAGTGATGGTAATTAGTATCCCGGTCTGTCTGCACATCTTGCAACTGCCGCTCATAGCCGTGCGCTTGCTGCTCCTTCTCACTGATCAGCTCGGCAATGGCCTTTTCGTAGGCTTCGATAACGCCACTATATATTGAAAATTCGAATTCGTAATTTAAATAATTCGTAAGTTCGTATTAAATACTCACTTCAGCTTTGCATTTGCCTTATCCTTCTCTGTGATACGCTTTATGAGCGCCTCCTCGCGCTGTTCTGCCTCCTTAAGCTTCTTCTCAATATCCTCTGATCGGGTTCTGAAACACAAACCCAAATGTTAGGGCAAATTTTCGACAACTTTTCAGGTAAACTTACACTTCATTTTTGATTTTCTTCTCTAGTTCATCCATGTTGTTGTAGTTGTGGGTCTTGTCCTCCTTGTTAAGGCTGCAGATACAAAAAGCAATAATTATAAAAATATATTCACGATCCAGGATATACACCAACACTTGTTACTCACTTGGAATTATCGAAGGTTTTGTTGCAATCGTTATCAATGACGTCCACACTCATTTTAGCATGCTTCTGGGGAAATCAAAAAATATAAATAATTATTAATAATTCAGATCAAATTGTCTAAAAAGTATATGCACTTTAAAATTTATGTTTATGTCTTTCAAATCATTCTGGTAAGGGAAATATTACTTTATAGTTATTTGTTTCCTATATTAACTCTTAAGCTCCAGCGGTTACTTTAAACTTAAGCACCTAAAAAGATGAAAACTTACTTTGGTCCTATCCACAGGCGGCTTAAAGTCCAACTTCTTGGCGGTTTCTTTGGCACTCGCTTCAAGTCCAAGCGACTGGTTGTTCCCAACGCTCGTCTCGAGCTCCTCCAACGTGGGACTGAGGACCCTGTTGTTCTGGTTCGACCCGAGGATATTCAGCAGTGCTTGCTCCTGTTCCTGCTGCAGATTCACGGGAACGGGGGCACCTAGGAGCGGATCGAACTTTAGCAGCAGCGAACTGCGATCGATGGGCGCATTATTGCTGCCTTTCGTGTACAAATAATCAAAATCTGATGAGTTCAGTATTACTGTGGATGGAGTTTGGTTTTTGGTTGTTTGTCGTGTGTGTTTGTGTGTGTGTGTGGGTGAGGTGCATGCGCGTGCATTTTGTATTTGTGTTTCATGGGGCGTAAAAAGAGAAAAAGATAAAAAACAATAGTTAGTCACTGGCTGTCGTCTCTATCGGCATCAAATTTCATTCAAATCAATGTCAACGTCAAGGCAATTTCCTTCGACCTCCTCACCCTTCGGAAATGGACCATTAATAGGTACCAGCTCGGTACATACAAAGGGAAAATACGTACGGGGACAGGGGGAATGGTAAAACGCCCTTTAAAAAAGCAATGCAAGTGGGCTTGACATGGAAACTAAGAGAAATAAGTGAGATTAGATGGGAAGGGAAACTAAGGGTAAAAAAAAAGTATTTTGCGAGTCGGTTAAGGCCGACTTATGGTTGTTCTTCTACTCCAAAAGAAGAAGAAGGAATCACAGAATTTCCTTTTTTGGATTTGACAGAATCAAGTTAATATTATTAATTTCTTTTATGAACTTGTACTAATTCAATACAGATACCCTTATCTATCTTTCCGTTCCCCTAATTGATCATTTCAACTATAGTTGATTTAAATATATTTATAATGGCCTTGTTTTCGCTATCATAATACTATGGGCATCTCATCGTGTCACTTTATTTACAGTCTGCACAAAACATTTGTTTCAAGTTTTATCAATCAGTTTCGATAGTTAAAGGATCTGCTAATAATTTTGTTCACAAGAAACATTTTGATAAAGATGTAGGTTATTACTGAAAGGTTTTGTCTTATGGTCAAACAATAGTATTTTGTTAAAATGTAATGAAATTTTTAGTTATAAGAATCGGAGGTGCCACAGAAATCACTAAAGCTTTTAAATTCCTAAAAAAAAGCATAAAATACAACTTGGTGAATTTTTTTTTACTAGGGGTGTTATATCCCTTTACAAATATTTCCCAAACTGTTGTAGCACAGTTTAGGAAACCTTGTCAAGGGATGTAAACCCTTAAGTTATTTCTGTAGCACTCCAGAATATGATAAAACTACGAGGTAAAACGAAAATCGTTATGGATACAGTGAAATATTTTATATCGCAAATTCGATGCTTTTCTAAGGTGTTACGTTGTAGCACACTTTTGATATCAATCAAAATTTATCAAAATTTATTTATTTTTTTTTCTATCAGGAAAATGTTTGTTCGTGAAACAAGGTGACCTCGATCCCAAAACTTGTAAAATGTTATATATGTGTATATAATTCCAATCGCATCTCTGATACGTGTTCTTCTCTAGAGCGACTCGTTGAAAAACAAAAGACAGAAAGAGCAATGACAAACCCGAATATAAGATATAGCATGACTCAAAATGAGTGTCCCTCCCTACAATACAACCCCCAGAACCCCAAGCCGAAAGATCCCGAGGGGCTGGAAATTGAGGTGTGCCGGTTGTGCAAAGAAGCCCGCATTATTATATTTCTTGTACACATTAAAAAATGTATATATTTTTATGATTGCATATTGTTGCCTCCTATTTTCAGATCGCATCCAATTAAAAATCGCGATGTATTTAAAAAACAATTGGAAACATGATCAAAAAGTATGTAGTATTAAATACTTTAGGACCATTTCAATTTATTTTACTATAGAAAAAATGTGTAAAGATTCATAGAATTCATAAATCATCATCAGTACCAGTGGCTGACAACTTAAAGCTTCTAAAAAACTTTTAAAATCTACACTTTTATTATATTCGATCTGAATATGATCAATATTTTTTTCAGTGCTTAGAACGTAAGGGAATGGAGGGAATACATAAACAAATGGGCGGCTTTAAAAATAGTAAAAACAGTGAGAAAACCCGGGCAGGCCCAGATATTATATATTTGCAGAGACAGAGGCCAAAATGCAGGTCATATGTAGCCATTATTTAATTAATTTTTTTATTTGTTTAATTCGTTTCCAAAACCGAGCGTGGAGAGGCAAACCAAAACAAAAGGAAACGGTGACTTTGTGAGTCATTTATGCAATCGACGAAAGGTTTCCAAAAGTGGGTTGCGGCAAGGAGAGGGGGAGAAATGGAGAGAGCGGTGGAAGAGAGTAGGCAAATGAAGAGCGCGGAGCAGCAAGGGAGAGAACAGCTTTTCACACTGCGCTGCATTTTAATTGCGTGTCTTTGACAAGTTTTGCATTTTCAAGATTTTCTACTGTTATTCACACAATAATGTTAGCCGTGACCACGCAGCGCCCACACTCATACACCCTCGTACGCATACACACACACACAGGGCCAATCGCACAATGAAGTTTTACGCTCTCACTCTCGCGTATAATTTTTTTTCTTTGAGACGTTCGGAGTCTTGTCTTGTGGCTTTATTTATGCTTATTTGTTTTTTATCTGCACAGCTGCTTGTTATATTTCCAATTTCTAGAGCTTCTAATGAGTTTACCGCAATCAAATGCATGTCCGATTTTAGTAAACAAACCAAATATTAGTTTTATGTTGCCGTTTCAAAATTTACATTTGCTTATACAGCAGTTTGGCAATCAGCATATAAAGCAACAACAATGCAACAGCGAGAGATACAGCGACGACGCCAAATGTTGAAAACTAACTGAAATGGAATTTCTTATTGCTTACATTTCTCTCCGTTTCCAATAAGAAAACCAGCGCACGCACGCGGGCGAGAGGGCGAACGAGACGAGCCTGAATTCTGACTGGAGTGTGACGCGTATGCAGCAATGAGCAAGTGCGCAGAGAGAGCGAGCTCGAGAGCGCTCTGTGTACACGTTGTATGTTTGGAGTTGTGTTTTTTTTTACCGCACGGCCCCCTCTATCAGACTCTTTCGCTCTGATGCAGCTGTTATGGGGCTGTAAAAGTGCACGGCTGAGTTCTAACTTGAATTCCTATGCGCCTAGATGTGTGTGTGTGTGAGTAAGTGGGAGAGAGCAAGAGATGCGCGCTACAGAGGATCCTGGATATAAAGAATATTATTGTACATTTTTCAGTTGTGGTGTTCAAAATTGATTATTTTTAAACCCAGTTCAGTTTGACTCTGAACATTAAAAGTATCCATTTATGATATATGTATGATTTAATGGCATTTTTATGATGGATATACATATATTAAAAATACTACTCAACTTGTCCTACGGAATAGATAATTTGGCACACCTGATGACGGATTACTGTACTATCATCTATGAATAGTGACGAGAGAGTAGTAGGAAATCTCTTAGATTTGTGTGTGCTGTGTGTTCATAGTTGTGTGAGTCGGAGATAGTCAGAGTTGTATTTGCCTAGTCAGCGATACCGATAATTTAGCCGCGAATATTAAATACGATTCGATAAAAACTAAAAACATATTATGTAACCTACTATTTCATAAATGTGCATTTATTGAATTAAGCAATGAGTTGCCATAATTAACCAAAAATATAAATGCGCTCATCAGGGCAAAAATTCGGCGTGGAAATAAATTCTACAATTAGCAAGAGTGACGTCACACCAAGTAGTGTTCGCATTCATATTCGCTTACGATATTTAGCTGATAAGGGTTTCAACCACAGAGAGAAAGAGAGCGGAAGAGAGCACAGAAACAGAAAGCTTGCGGAGAGAGTAGACGGAAAGGGAGAGCGTAATGCGGCAATTTCCAGAGAACAACATAAAATGCATTTGCAACAACAAAACCGGGAAACAGGAAAAGGCGCACACAAACATGGTGCATTAAACAAAAAACGTGAACTACACTATGGGCTCTGCCATTCAAAAACTAAATTATGTGCCTAATTGACACCGTGGGCCCCCTGGTTTTTGTTGCTGCTCTTTTTGCTTTTCCCGTTGTGCCCCTTGAGGTTCCCTCCACAATTTGAAGTTCAGGTTCATTGCCTTGCATGTGTGCTGGGTTTATTTTTACAGTTAGATATCGCCGCGATATAGACCATGCAAACGAAGAGGCAACTCTGGGTCTCGAGTTAACCGCCTCCGTAATACATATTTCAAGTTCAAAAGCTATTGGGCGGTGCAGGGGGTGGTGGTGCTTGGGTTGGGTGGATTTAATTGCCGATGAGCTAAGGTCACGAACATGCAAAGGAATCGTGGAGAACCAACCAAGTCCCGTTATTGGCAACTACAGTCAAACCTGTTAAACTGGAGAAAAGATAGGCTGGCTTTCGATCTTTTAGCCGATATATTGAAGGACCTGGGGCTCGTTAAACGCTTAAATATTCATAAATTTGTGTTTGTACATATGTGTACAGCTGTTTCCAGCTGCTGGTATTAATAGTAATTTAGGCAGGTTTCTGCCCTCATGGTTAAAATTTCGCGGGTATTCTCTATAAGACTGAATTACTAAATGTTTGAAAATATCGCCGATATACATAGGTAACGACCTAAAAGAGTCGGCTGTTGAATTTTCAAAAAAAAACCAAATCGTATGCCTTGGATATAGCTTTTGCATTCTTCTTATTTATCTTTATTTATTTATTTATTTTAAACCGTTAAACCTATCATATAGCAACTTTGCTATATACGAATACTGGCTTTTCAGTCATTTAGCCGATATTTTTAACGACCTCCGGGTCGCTAAATGACCGAAATGTTCAGTTTGTATAGGACAGCGGCTTTCCATTCGGTATTTTCCTTTATTTGGTCTTTTAGCCGTATACGAAACACCCCAAATGGGAAAGCAAACTTTGACAGGGACCCAAACTCCCAATTAAATCGTTTCGGCCCGATAAATTTATTGCTGATTTCAAAGAGCGAACAGTAGAGAAGGCGCTTTACAGCACAATTCGGTGCTTAACAGGCATCTTTCGCGATCAGTTAAATTACACGGGGGTAGATAACCGGTTTGCTGCGCGAAAATGTATCTGGTATTTAAATTTTCCGGTTAGATAGCTATCAGGGACTTTAACAGTGATAATAGAAACCGGTCATTAGTCCTTTAACAGAGTTATGCTAGTTACAATGTGGATATCGCCCCTAAAACGTTTGTGATACTATGATAGAGCAGATCAATCCATTCATGGCCTTTATGGCAATTAACTATCCAGTTTGACAAACTTGACTGTAGTTAAGGTTTGGTTGCATTTATCTAAAATTAAAAAAATAAAAACCTTTCGACTTACAGTTTTGGTTGCTGGCGCCATCCTGAAATTCGGCATCAAAGAACTGCTCCTCCTCGCCAGCTCCTCCAGCTCTTGTTCTGCCCATCAGCGTAGCTGCGCCGCCGGCAGCATTAGCCTTCATCTTGGCTTGATTGTGGAAGTTACTGGTGGTGAACTGCGGCGTCTTAAACATGTCATCGGATACTGGTGATATGGCACCGAAGTGCTCCACAAATACATCATCCTTCTCGTCGCTGGCACTCAGATGTGCCTGCTCTTTTGCGGACAGCGCCTGCTCCTGCTCCAATACAACGGTGGCATTTCCAAGTGGCGACACTGGAGAATCACCATGATCATGGATGGGAGGTCGCCTAAGGCTCTGGTGGGTGGGAATTGGTGGCGAGTTTGAAACGGAAGGCTGAGCCAGCTGCTGCTGCTCTGTGACCTCCTCCACGCGCATTGAGACATCCACATCCATAGCTTCCAAGTAGTCACCAGCCACGCTTTCCTCGGTGGCCTCAACTGCCGGCGATGCATTCTGCTCTAGACAAAAGGTGCGTCGTGGTTTATCCTTTTCCACATTAAAGGTCTTTCGGGATCGGTCCTCGGTGGACTGACTTAGTGAAAAAGTGCGCCGCTGGTGCTCCGAGATGGATCCCAAATTCACGTCGAAGGTTGCGCCACTCTCAAGCGGAGTACCCTCCGTCACCGACTCCGGTGTGGCATCCGTCCTCCTACCGCTGTCGAAGGTTCCGTTTAAAGGTGTGGGGGAGACATCGCTCATGGGCAGGGTCTCGTTGAGATGCTGAGGCTTTTGTGGACTGGGTTCTGTCACCTCGATGACCACTGGTGACTTTGCGATCACTCCGGCCTCTATATAACCACTCTGTTTACGATCTGAGGAAGGTTCCACCACAGCTTCCTCCAAGTAGGTCATCTCCTCCTGCTCGGGTGGAGCGCGGGGAGAACGAGGAAAGTGGGATGGGGGCTCTGCGGGTCCTTTTATCGGAAAACAGGGCGATGTGGGTCCAGACCTATTTCCGTTATCAGTGGCAGAACTACATCCAGCTAGCTCCAAGGACGAAGGAGTTGTAGGTCGCCGCGAAACTGGGGTGATTGCCACCATTGGCACTTGATTACGTTGCTCCAGTTCCCTGACACACTTCTGCTCTTCTGCATCTGCATCATCCTCAGGAAGGGGTAGTTCCTTGAGGGCCATGAACTCCAATTCCTCAGCAGTCTTTGGACGATGCGTGGGTATAGGTGGAGAAAGGGGTAACTCATCTCTTTTGGCCTGAAGAGTTGGTACGGGCGGAGAGAGTGGAGCTGCTGCTGGACGGGTTTGCTCCGGAGGCTTTAATTCAGTACCCTTAATGGGTTCGACTGGTCCTGGACTAGGTAGTTCTGTTTGCTGCTCCGATGTAGATTGCTTTAAGGCAGCAGGTTCCTTTTCGCTACTGCTTTCTAGGGGTTTTTCGACATGCAATGGCTCTTGGACTTGCTGCTCTGTCTGTTGGATCGACGGCTGCATCTGCGGTTCCTTCAACTGTGGTGGCGGATTTTCCTGCTCCTTTTCCTGTTCCTCTTCGATCGGAGGCTCCTCATCGAACTGTTTTTTTTCTGCCTGGGACAGCTCTTCAAAAATTTTTGTTTTATCCTGCGGGATTGCTTGCTTTGGTTCTTCGTTCACGGGCTTTGTTTCCTCCTTCTCCATGTTTAATTCTTCACCTTTTTGGGGAGACTTCAGAGGTGGTATATTCAGCTCTGTTAGTTGAGCTGCAGGCTCGGGTACTGTTTGAGATGCTTTCCGCTCTTGACTTCCCAATTCCGGAATGATCTCCAACTGCTCCAGGATTTCAAACGACTCCTCCATTTGCTCATGTCCCTGTTTTTGTCCCCCATTTGATTCCAGTGGGTTTATTTGACATTTGCTGACAACAAATTGCTGTTGCAACATCTGATGATCTTCCGGAGCGAGGACATCCTTTAGCATCTCCATGGTTTCGTTAATATCATCCACATCCATGGGTTCATAGCTAATGTTGTGCCGACTTACTGCCAAAGGGTCATCGAATGTGTTCTCCAATGTGGCAGCCGAAGTAATAGACAATTGTTGCTCCAGAACATCATTGAGAGCACTGGAATAGGCCTCCAACTCGGAGCGATCCCCAGTGTACCTCTCGCTATGCAGCGACAGACACTCCACAAACACATCTGAGTCAGAGTGATCCGACTTCAGTGGAGCTGGGGGAGGAGTTACAATAAATAAAATTAAATACCTCTCTTTCTTTATATAAAGTATAAGATAATCATATTATAAGATAACTGTACTTACCCTCCATTTCGCTTAGAGGCGCTAATTCCGGAATTTGCGTCTCGTCAAACTCTGGTAGACCACCGAATTTTGGAGCCGCACCCTCCACATCCAGCTTGGGGCAGCCTGCTGCTACCGCCGTCTGATGGCCCAGAGCAGCTGCCAGCGCCTTCTGCTGCTCCATGGTTGATGGCTTGGGAGTGGGCTTCACCGCCAGCGGACTCAGCTGAAAAAAATACAAAGAGGCGCAATTATGTGGGTGCAGAAAATCAAAGAAAATTAATTACAAATTGTATGCATCGCGTGCAACATGATTCGGAGCACAGCAAAGAAAAATCATCATAATCCAAACAATTGGCAGTCAAAAATATAAACAACAAAACATGAGGATGGGGGAATGGGATAATCACGACGATCGCTCTCAACAGCTGTTTGCGCATTTAATTAAGAATTGTTGACACATTGTTATAGTCAAGAGAGTGGGTAAGGGCTAGCTAGATTGGGCTAGTGACAGAAATAGGACGCATCTGGGGCCATTTATGACCAAAAATAAATAATAATAAAATTAATTACAAGAAAGTGACCTCAGATTCCGATTGGAAATGATTTTCAGTTCAACTTAAAGGTCAATCGAATTTCTTATAAATGCACTTAAAATTATTATTATTAATATCAATATTTTGTTTTGAGGTTGATTTTACATGGAAAGTTACTTTTCGCATTAAACCCACTGAAAAAATAAATTCAATAAACTGCATGTCATTCCCTATATGGCTAATCCATTAGATGCCTCCCACGCTAGGGAGGCACCACTCTCACCCAAAGAGAGCACACTCACATCCCCAATATCGTCAGCAAATGTCATTAAATTAAAAGCCAGCCAAGACGTGGGAAATCGGGTGTAGAAGAGGGACCGAGGGGATGTGAAACTGGGTCGGCGTCGGCTTTTGTGCAAAGTGTATAGTGAAAATCTGAAAATGCATAGGACGTTTTGTGGCCGGGCCGGGCCGGGTCCGTCTATTCTCAGGGCCTTGGTGCAATGTTCTACACGCGGAATTTAATTAGAGCGCATTATAGTCCGATGATTGTTGTGGCAAGGTTAAAGTCAGGTGGCTTAGTGGACAGGAAAATGGGGGAAGAGAAGGGGGTGCTTGATCGATTGAGATCGGGACAAAGATTAATTAACCATGGGACATGATAAACTCAAAGACAACCAAACTCTTAAATAGGAGCACGAAGAAGCTAAGTCTGTGTTTAGGATAATCACACTTAGAATCGTAAGTAAGTAAACAATAAGTAATAAGATAAAGCAACTGACAAAGCACTTAAAAAAATACATAAGCTTAAATACAACTGAGTAGAAAGTGAGAGGAATTGCAAGTATATAAGGTATATAGTGAAAATGTTTATTTCTGTTTATATAATACAAAACAGAAATTATACTTTTTATATTTTTCCTTAAGGAAAATCCCGATACGCAATAACTTGACAAAAAATAAACATATATATGAAATTCAGAAATTCAAAATAATGACAGGATAATTTTTACAGATAAAGATAAATGCAGTATAGTATCGAAGAGTTTGGAAACAAATCACACATTTATATATGAAATCAACTATAATTATCTGTAACTCTATTTAAAAGAAATATTCAGCTAAGCTAGAAAATAATTAACACGGCAAACAACTGATAACAAAGAACATTTGATAAATATTCAAAGCACTCCACACAGTGCGGGGGTCGGTGTGTGTTTTTTGGGGACATACCTCGCCACTCAAGGCCTGCAAGTGCTCCATTTCGTTGGCACTGACTTGGTTTAGATTCACATTGATCTCGCTCAGCAGCTGCTGGATGGTATCCTTACTGCTGCTTGAAGGGAGTGCTAGTGGGTCTTCAATGGGATCTCCTTGGATTAGGTTTGTGTGCTGCTCCTCTAATAGCAACAAATCCTCCGAAGCGGAGTCCAACAATGTGTCCAGATTTAGGGAGACCAATGGCACATGACGGTCCTGACGGTCCCCTAGAGATGGGCGATCCTCTGCGGGACTAAAAGCTTCTGTGGCTTCCGTGGCCGCTGGCTGTTTGCCACTGGCCATGCTCTTGGGTCTCTTGATGATATTTGCGATGAAGTCCATAAGGAGATCGCTAATGGAACACTCTACGCACGATTAACTTCCCAGGCGCTTCACGGTTCACTCTATTCCATAAACCGATGGAACGATCGATTGGGTTTCTTTGTTGGCTTCTAGTGTTTTATGCCTTTTTTCGGGTTTCGTTTTCCGTTATGGCACAGATTTCGGCTTGCCTACTCGGAAAATTGTCGACTGTGATTTTCCGCCTTCTGCTCTCATTATATATTGGGCAATATACCGCCGAGATTCTCGCGACCCGGCGCAGCGTGCGTTCCTCGCTGGCTCCCGTTCTTGTCTGTCTTTGAAATCAATTTAAAAATATTTTCGTTTTCAATTTGCTTTGCTCCCGCTCAGCGTCGCACACACAATGATGCCTCTGCTTAGGGGAGAGACAGCGGCAGCGGGCGACCGGCACAGAGAGCGAGAAAATTCGAATGGCATCCACACGAACGCGATCCGGATGTTTTTTTGTGACTGCGTGATCGGATCGTCTGTCCGATTATCAGCACACGATCCCGTCTCTTTTAAATGCTGGTAAGTTTTCCCGCTTTTTTTAGGATCTGTTATCACTTGCATCCACTTAAAGTTAAGGCTAATGGGCTGGGGTACCTTTCCGCTTATAAATTTGCATTTCTAAGCTTCTGCTGAGCAATACTTCTAAAAAGTATTATTTGAATAATAGCACTACAACCGATTTAATTTTTTTACGATTCAAAAAGAAAAGGTATGTATCGGACAGATATATTTTAATTATTTTGTCATCACATCACACAATCAGCAATTTTGTAAACTTCATTTTAATGTTACGCTAGCGTAATGATTTTATCACGGTCCTTGGGTCAAGCCATTTTTTAAATTCCGTTCATTATGGCTGCTCAGAACACGTTTACAATTATTTAATTCAATAATTACTTTTAATACTGCGTCTGGAAATGGTTTTACTATTTTTAAAAGGAACTATCTCAAAGGGGAAATGGCTCAACACAAGCTCGACGTAGACCAGACAATTTTATTATTTTGGACTCAGCTGTTTAGCAGCACTCAGCACTTATCGCCAATATCGAACAAATGCAATTTAATTGATATCAGCGGCTTAATTGATCCCGCAATGTGCACCAATGCCAAGTGTGCCGGCCTCGATGACTACCTTCTTCGATGAATTGCAGTGGAAAACTGGAGAGCTAGACAAGCCTCAGACTCAATTCAGACTCAAAGGCAGAAGTGCAAAATGCAAGACACCGCAAAATAAGCCGAAACAAACAGTGGAGGCCAATAGAGAACGATGGGGGGATACAAAAATAGGGCGACCGACAACGCTAATGAATGAAAGTCTTACCCAAACAGCCTGCACAGTGTACACTTAAAGAAATAGCAAATGTTTTGGGATAAATAGGTCCCAGAACGGTCGCAATGGATGGCATTAAGGCAGCAAAATAACAAATAGGAAAGCTATACTCGGGTGTGACCGACTGTGAGATACCCGGTTCCCATGGCGTTGTCGTTGAAATTAAAAAGCATATGGACAAGGAAAAAGAAAATGTTGACAAATGAAGACAAACATTGCTGGAAACATGTTGAGCAACATCCAACAAAGATAAATGTTGAGCAACACGCACTGGCATTCCCGACAGAAGAAGAAAAAGCATACACAGAAATTTTGTTGTTTAATAACTTCCATGATTATCATCCGCTTCTGCTCAAATTTTTAGAACACGTTCACGAAAGCCTACTTATCTATTTTATCTATTTACTTTAAGCCGAAAATCTATAGCTTATATTACGTTTTTTATGATTTTCGAGGGCGAAAGTGGGTTCCAATGTTGTCACCAAATTTGGTGGCTCTTTTAGTCTCTGAGATCTGTTTACCAACACGGACAGACGGACATGGCTAAATAAACTCTGCTGGTGACGCTCGCCTGTTACATACATTATCGGTAGGCACTAACTTATAATACCCTTGTACCCTATGGGTACCGGGTACAATAGCAAAAGCGTGCTGATTGCTTTCCTTGGTACCAATATAGTACAAGGGTGTTATAAAGGCAAAATATATATATTCTTGATCAACAGGACCTGCCGATTCTATTTATTAATGTCCGTCTGTTAGTTCGTCCACATGTAACAACAGGTCTCAGAGACTATAGGAGCTCGAGCTACCAAATTTGATGACAACATTCTCATCTGTTGCACGCAGATAAAGTTTGTTTCAATATTCTTAAAGTAAGCTGCAGTCTCTTTGATTTCGGTTAAGTGAAACTATGAAGTAAGGAGTCCTAAGAGGATAATAAACATGGGAGATAAGGTTGGATTTTACGACAGGAAAACGCAGCAAGTGCAGTCTACGTAAGAATTTTGTAAATTGGGCTCTGGCCCGAAAACTTTTTTGTTTTCTATTTTATCATAAGTATGATTATAAATGTAGTTTAATTTCGAACAAATATACATAGACAAAATAGTGAATAGTAGCTTTCTTTATAAAATACGCTCTAGTTACTAACTTTTTATCTCTCTGTAACCCTTGTGGATGCCAAGTGACATGCAATCTCAATGCCATTGTTGCGCATCACGGAGCACTATCCACAAGTCCAAGAGTCGAGTCGAGTCGAGTCGAATCGCATCGAGGAAGTGCTCCACATTGCTCCACGGCTGACTTTGCATTTTTCGCTAGAAACGTCCCACCAATGTGAAATGGAATATCCCACACGATGGGCCATGACGGGTTGGCAAGTGTTGGATGTTGGTTTTAGCGTTAGCCAACCAATGCGTGACAGGTGACAAGATAGCACCGCACCGGCTGCACCTGAGCGGTATGAGTGCAACCCGGCGATGGCCCAGTGGGTATAAAATACAAACAATAGATGATCTAAGGGAATTTCGAGTAAAACTATAAACTATAAGAAAGCTCAACTAATTTATAAAGAACAAGTGGGAAAGCTACAGTCGAGTGTGACCGACTGTAAGATACCCGGTACCCAAAGCATTGTGGGCGAAATTAAACAGCACATGAACATGGAAAAAAGAACATTTTCTGAGAAATGAAGACAAATATTGCTAGAAACATGTTGAGCAACACTCAAAAGAGACAAATGTTGCTAGGAACATGTTGGGCAACTCTCAAAAGCGACAAATGTTGCTAGGAACATGCTGAGCAACACCCAATAAAGACAAATGCTGCCAGGAACATTTTGAGCAACACGCACGTGCGCGCTCTCTCTCTCTTTCTCTCAGAAACTTTATTGTTTTATAACTTCTATGTTTATCTTCCGATTTCACTCAAATTTTCAAAACACGTCCACGATTCCCCGCTTATTAAGTCTATATATTTACTTTAAGCCGAAAATCACGCCTATAGCTAATATTACGTTTTTTATTCTTTTCGGGGGCGAAAATGGGCGTGGCCAAAATTTAAAACAAACTTGATCTGCGTGCAACAGATTCCAATGTTGTCACCAAATTTGGTAACTCTAGCTCTTATAGTCTCTGAGATCTGTTGTTTAACACGGACGGACGGACGGATAGACGGACATGGCTAGATCGACTCGGCTAGTGACGCTGATCAAGAATATATATACTTTATAGGGTCGGAGATTTCTCCTTCTGCCTGTTACATACATTCTCGATTGGCACTAACTTATAATACCCTTGTACCCTATGGGTACCGGGTATAAAAATGTTCTTATCCCTTAGTGCAAACAACACCATTCAAGCATTATTATATTTAGCACGGGTTTGGTTGAAATGCAAATACAGTGATGTTGTGGACTTAGAATCGAGTAAAATAAATATACAAACACGGGACGTGAATTTTATATCATGATGTCTCAAATTATAGGGAACTTGCACTAAAATTCGAATACCCTACACATGGCAAAACTTAAAGAAAACAAATTTGGTGGGGAAAGCGCAACAGTAAAATAAACTATAAATAGGCGAAAACAAATGCAGCCAACTCTGTGGATGAAACTTTTGGGGGAGTCTGCATCTTGAACCCCGGTTCCTCTTTAAGGAGCATCGTTGGTGGCAACGGGGAGACTAAATTTGTCAACACATCGAGAGATCGATGTTCAATGACCTTTTATTTAGGTTCCTTGTTCTTCGCAATCTTCGCGATCGCATAAGAAAAGTAAGAGGTTTATCTCTTATCTTTTGAATACTGCTATGTTCATCTTTTGAATACTGCTATGTTCCAAACTGTTTTTTTATACTTCTAGTTTCCAATTAAAACAAGCGATACCTTTGTGGTAAATCTGAGCTATAAGCTGCAGAATTACAGAAAACTCAGAATAGTTCTGCAGCCCTTTTTCCTGATTTCGATTGTATTCCGCGAGTAAACACAAAATTGTTAATTGAAATAGATGTGCTGGGAGTAATACCCCAGTTTAATGGAAAATCAAAACAATTTTAAAACAAGTGGGAAAGCTACAGTCGAGTATGACCGACTGTGAGATACCCATAGTGGGTGACATTGAATAGCACATGAATATGGAATGTTGACAAATTAAGACAAATGTTGCTAGGAACATGATGAGCAACACGCACCTGCGCTCTTTCTCTCTCTCTCTCTCTCTCTCTCATGAAGAAGAAGTATACACAGAAACTTTATTGTTTAATAACTTCTATGTTTATCATCAGATTTTACTAAAATTTTCACACGTCCGCGATTGCCTACTTATTAAGTCTATCTATTTACTTTAAGCCGAAAATCACGCCTATAGCTAATATAACGTTTTTTATTCTTTTCGGGGGCGGAAGTGGGCGTGACCAAAATTTAAAACAAACTTGATATGCGTGCAACAGATTCCAATGTTGTCCCCAAATTTGGTAACTAGCTCTTATAGTCTCTGAGATCTGTTGTTTCACACGAACGGACGGACGGACAGACGGACAGACGGACATGGCTTAATCGACTCGGCTGGTGATGCTGATCATGAATATATGTATATACTTAATACTTAATGGGGTCGGAGATGACTCCTTCTGCCTGTTACTACATTCTCGGTTGGCACTAACTTATAATTCCCTTGTAGCCTATGGGTACCGGGTATAAAAAGTAGAAGTAGAAGACAGAAGAAAATGTTGGCAAATGTTGCCATGTCGAGCAATACGCCCAAAAGTAGACATTTTTATCATCCTGTTACTCAAAATTGTAGTGCACGTCCGCACAAATGTATTTATTTCGTATCTTTTTTCTTTAAGCCGAAAATCGCGACTATAGCTTAGTTATACGTTTTTCATAGTTTTCAAAAGCAGGAATAAGAATGTTGTCACCAAATTTGGGAGTCTCTGAGATATGTTGTTTCATACAGATGAACAGACGGACGGACAGACGGACATGGCTAAATCGACTCGGCGGGTGATGCTGATCAAGAACATTTGTATACTCTTTACGGGATCTGCGTGATACATACATTTTCAGTTGCCACTAAGTTATATGATTATTATTATTATAAATTATGAAACGAAGGCAGAGGATCAATTATAATAAACAAATAAAATTATAAACATAAAAGGATTTAGGCCTGTCGATCAGTGATGTAATCAGACGACGTCGACTTATAAGTCATAATTCAATTAAGAGAGGTACTCTTTTTGATGAAGGTGAAAGGTCGACTTATATTTTGTGATCGGTTCAGAGCAAAATTGTTTTATCTGGTGGCAAAGGGTTTATCGAGTATGTATCGTACACAAAACAAAGTATACCAAAACTATTATTGTTTAGATCATGAGATCTGCATTAATCTGCTTTGGCAAAATGAGGCACTTCAATAATTTCTCTGCAGAGCAATCGATCCAAAATTGCTTCAGATTTTGTAGTTTGGGCCAAGAAAATATTTTGCCCGCATCTGGGCAATGAAAAATATCGAGTGGCTGGCATACCAAGATGTCGAAGATATATGATCATAGCACATGTAGATAATGCATTTAATGGATTTTGCATTTGGCATACCAGATTCCCTGTTCCGTTGGCCGACCTTATGGCATTTTTTCCAGCAGAGGTCACCCTCAATTTCTTTGTCTTCCCCGGTTTATTGCCCATTTTCAGGGCTGGAGTTGATGGAGGTGGTTGGAAATCTGGCTACCGGAGGAGGTGGATAATGTCCGGCGGCGTACACCGATCGACTGGGGCACACTCGCCGGCGACAGCTGCCACAAAGCTAATAAAAACAACGCAGATATTATATGTATACAAAGGAAAATAGCAGAAACAGGCTGCGATCCGAGAATTGTCCATATAGGCGTACACATACGAGCATACGTATACAATGTACATTTTTACATTAACATACATACATATATGTACAAACATTGCAGGAGCACGGGAACACATGCTAGACAATGAATGTTTGACTAAATCTCACATGGGCGGTGGGACGCGACACGCTCCCTAGCTGATCTTTTCCATTCTGCTTACCTTGACGCCGCCATCATTTTTGTTGATCTCTCGCAGAACTCCGCGACCGCCGATCGCCATTCCCAGCACATTGTCCGCCGCATCGTATTCCATGACTTAACTCCAGGTGCGCTGCGTTTTCCTATCGGCCAATTGCACAATTTGCTCGTTTTGATTTCGTTAGCTGCCGGCAAAATCCAATTTTTCGCGGTGTTTGGTTAGGAAGACGCGATGCTTGTGTGTTGTTTTTGTCTGAAAATGCCGCTACAATTTAAAGATGCATAGTTGCAAGAGTGTGACCGCGCGGTAAATAAAAATGTCGCACTTCTCTCCACTAGCAGTAGACTTTCCCCCTAAAAAATCTCAGAGTCGAGAGGAGGAAATCCCCTAAAAAATCCTGAACAAAAACGTTATAGCCGTATGACACTGCATTAAAAACTTCATTAATTGGCGCATTAATTAGAGGCTTGACAGCAACCATAGGGTCTTACCTAAGTGCGAGCAAGACGACTATACGTCACTTTCAATGAGAGATTAATGCATTAATTGCTCATTAATTGACAAACTTATCGGTCAAAAATATAAATTAAACTCTATATTGAAAAGTAAATAATATCTAGATATTTTACAAGTTTTGTTTTCATTAATTCTACATACTTTAAAATGCAAATCATAAGTTAAATGCACAGAATTTAATGCTGTTTTATCAGCGCACGCATAAAATAACAAACATTCCCCAAAAGAAAAAAACCCTTCTGAGCAAAGAGCATATAAATATATATGGGGAGCAGAGCAGCGTACAATTCAGGTACCTGATCCGTTATTTTTTTAAAAAATATTAATAATATGAAAGCCACCTTGCGGTTACTTCGAATTTCTTAATTTGGCGGCGCTTTTGGACCAAAATTTGGGCTAGGAGTCAAAATTCGGGTTAACAGAGTCAAATTTCGAGTTAACATGTATATGGACGTAGAATTTCGGGTTAACATGTAAATGGGGTCGAATTGAAGCTGTTAAGAATAACAGTCTGCTAAAAGGAGAGGAGAGACTAGAGGTGGACAAACATCGATGCTAACATCGATGTCATCGATGTTTTCAAAACATCGCTAACATCAATGTTTGGCAGGGAATCATCCCGAAGTTCGCCAGAAAAAGCGCGGATTTTGGCCTCCGTGGCAGCTGGTCTCACCAATCCGGCCATTTTAGCTTTTTTCAGGCTAGATCAAGCACCTGGGCATATCCGCCAAATGGTCAAAGGCTGAAAACTAATAAGTTCATTACATCGTATATCTTTGTGCAATCTATAAAGAAACTTTAAGTCCAAGCCTAAATATTCATAATACAATGGATAAATAGCATATCTCAGTCATGATATAATTATATAATTATATCATGATCTCTGTTATTTCATGTCAAGTTCGGCCTAATTTTAAAGGCTTTTTTATTAAATTATTTCGCTTGGAAACACGATATTTTTGAACTCTTCTTAATTTCCTCAATGAAATTAAAAAGAGAATATGAACAACTTCATATTTCCTAGAAATTTTTTTCATCATTAAGTTTTCCCAAGAAAAACTCCATATTTCCTGGAAATATTTTTCTAGGAAGTATAGTTTTTCATAGGAAATCGTAACGATTTACTACGTGTTCGTTTTTAGCTATTTGTTAGCCAGATCTGGCTATTTTTGTGGTAAACAGTGTGCTTGCCAGGTTTTCCGTCAGAAAAAGCGCGAATTTTGTCGTCTACGGCAACTGGTCAAACTAAATGAACCAGACGTAATAACGTAAGTGAACAAAACCGTAATCTTTTGAAATAACGGAAAGCGTCCGTGACGGTGCCAACGTGAAAGCTATTAAACAAATTTACATGTAAGCTTTACACTTTACATTGTAAAGCCCGAGTTGGATATGTACATATTTAATTAAATGGCATTTTAAATTATTTAACATGTATAATGTTCAATTACTTTGATGTCGGCTAAACATTTATTTTAAATTAAAAAATTAAATTAAATTAATCATAAAAGTGAGGCCTATTATATATAAGCATTTCAAGGATGGCGAACGGCACATGCAATCGCCAAAAAATAAAGAAAAATTATGACAAAAATTAACATATTCTGATGTGTACTTTTGCACTATCAATCCATTTGACCAGTACCATGATATAATTGTATAATGCCCAGTACTATTTGTATTCTTAAAGGCAAGCTTTGAGGACTTGTCGTTTTAAAATAATTTGTAGCAAACAATGCAAAAGACTGCAAGTAATTAAAAAGAAAAACTGTTAAAATACAATAAAATAATGTAGTTTTTTTTATTTATAACTACTATTTTATATACATATATTAAAACCATATTTCTGATTTGTAACGGTACATAGCGAACGGTACAATAATTATATTTTTTTCCCCTACGTTTTCCTATGAATATCTTCATATTTCCTTAAAAAAAACTTATTTTCTTCTAAATAATTTCAATGAGATTTGGAATAAAAATTCAAACATTTCATATGTTTTGCATGCGCAATAAAATTTTAGTTGTTAGTAGTTTTCACAAAAAAATACGATAATCATGAACATTTAAGTTTTCGTTATATATATATTGTGTGTATATTTTTGTTTTTGGCAACCTTTCTACTTTTTATTGGTTGTTATAGCCCGGCTCTTGGTCAATAAGGGGGTGAGTTAGATGGAGAAGAAAATCTTTGTTTTTCTCCTTTACCTCCGATATATTTCAGTTGTGCATCGGCAGTTTCGTACGAAACTCCACTCGAACGTGTAAAACTATTTGCCCTGAAGACGATTGCCGATGCGCAACCGAAATATACATATGACAATTCAGTGCTTTTTACTTCAATGCCGAATCCCGATATCAACAACTTATACTCAATTCAGCACCATAAAAGGTAGCATCCAAGTATATATGTACATAGAAGCCGATCTGGCCAAGTTCGGCTACCAGAGTGTCTGGGTTAAGAGCCATAAGGACTTTTTATTGGAGGAAATTGTTTTACCAAGATGCAATCAAAATAATGTTGGATTAGATTTTTAATAATTACCGATGACCAAACCTATGTACATATTTCATTCACAGACTGCACAAAATAATCGAATTTTACTGCTTCCATTGCTTTGTCTATAATCCAGAATACTTGGTTTGGTGGCGGGACAACATTTTCAATATTATCAATTCCACTCGCGTCTTTGTGGATTCGCGTGCGATGCATAAACAGGGGGCAATCTCGACTTATAGAGAATCTTTTTATACACGCATACACCCACTAATAATTAATTTGGTTTCAGTACACTGAGGAAAAGGGGATCTAAAATGTATTTAACCTCTTGAAATATGATTATTTTATTAAGAAAAAATATTTAAGAATTATCTAGAGAAATGAGAGGTAGTATCCATATGCTTGAGCCTGGTACTTAGTACCCAAAACATTACGTAATTCAGCTGCTTACCAATTCCAAGGACTGATAATGAGATTCGCGATACCCAAGGTCGAAATTCGGCATTTTTAAAATATGTACATAAACTTCCTTTCGCATTTAATGAAATTAATTGCTCTTCTGATTCTCGCCTTTCACTCACAAAAGCGTAAGGTTGCGTTGAGGTAGTCCACTTTACATAAGTGTTCCAATCAACAAATGAATATTTATTTATGCGCAGTGATTAGAATCGATGTTTTAGGCACATAATTTACAATGGGTCGCGAACTTAACTCCCAGTGTACTTCACCTGCTCGGTTCCGCCTATTGGGCTTTGGTATAAGTAAAACGGCGGGGGCCATTCCAGCCTCAAACGTTAGCCAGAATGCCGCCGAACAGCCAAGACACAACCGGAGTGCTCTACGAGTCGGATGCGGAGACGGTGGACGGTGGCCTGGTCAAGGATGTCGGAAAGCTGAAAACCACCGATGGGCGGAAACTGCAGCTAGTTTGGGTCAACATTGTGCTCTTTGTGATCCTCCACCTGTCCGCGTTGTACGGTGTCTGGCTGCTCCTGACGAAGGCCACCTGGACAACGGTCCTGCTATTTCCGTTCGCCCTGATTGTCACAGCCCTGGGCATTTCCGGCGGCGCCCATCGCCTGTGGGCGCATCGCACCTTCAAGGCTAACGTGCCCCTCCGCCTAATCTTTCTGTTCCTCAACACACTAGCCTTCCAGGATGCGGTCTACATCTGGGCACGGGATCATCGCGTGCACCACAAGTACGCGGAGACGGACGCCGATCCTTACAACTCGGAGCGCGGCTGGTTCTTCTCGCACATCGGCTGGCTGTGCGTCCGGAAGCATCCCGATGTGGTGGCCAAGGGCAAGCAGATTGACCTGTCCGACCTGGAGCAGGATCGCCTGGTGATGTTCCAGAAAAGGTACTACCTGCTCCTGATGCCGCTCATCTGCTTCGTCCTGCCGACAGTGCTACCGATGTATCTGTGGGGCGAGTCGCTCAACGTCTCCTGGCACGTGATGACCCTGCTCCGCTGGGTAACCACCCTGAACCTCATCTGGCTGGTGAACAGCTCGGCACACATGTACGGCAAGCGTCCTTACGACAAGAAGATCAGTCCCACCGACGAGAGCTTCCTCATTTGGCTGCGCTTCGGCGAAGGCTACCACAACTATCACCATGTCTTCCCGTGGGACTATAAGAGTGCCGAGCTGGGTCCATACTCCCGGGACGTCACGACGGCCTTTATAAACTTCTTTGCCTGGCTGGGATGGGCCTACGACCTGAAGAGTGTGTCCTCGGACATGGTAAGACGGCGGGTCCAGCGGACGGGAGATGGCTCCCACCCCGTGTGGGGTTGGGGCGACAAGGATCAGTCCAGCGAGGATGTAGCCGACACCACCATCACCCACCAGCGGGCGGTCAAGTGAGGGATCGCTTCTCGAGCAGAAAGCAAAAGCCAAATGAAGGATA
This sequence comes from Drosophila auraria, assembly GCA_008042615.1. NCBI lineage: Eukaryota > Metazoa > Arthropoda > Insecta > Diptera > Drosophilidae > Drosophila > Drosophila auraria. The sequence continues at coordinate 29,051 of VNJW01010280.1, forward strand.
TTATATATTGATAAATAAATACATTTAAACAGTACAAAATCCGGTGAATTTACTAAGCGTGCAGTTTGAAGGAGCCAACCTTAGCGTGTGGTCTAATAATGTTGATTTATCAGATATTTTGAGGCCATTGCAGTACCTTTGTCTAGTAGGTACTGCAGTCAAAATTTAAATTTAAGTTAGCGCTAAATTGATTTATTGGTATTTATCGGAATTTGGTATATTTCGCAAGAAAAAAATGTTATCGATATTAATATCGATAAAAAGGTACAAGCCAGATACTCAGTCGCAAAAAGTAAACAAATAAATTAAAATTAAAAATAAATAATTATATATGGGCGTGATGGACAATAACGTAGGCCGGTTGACGGAGGAATCCCTGAAGCGCAAGGAGCGGTTGCAGAAACTCCGGGAACAGGCACAAAGCAAAGGAGGAGATTCCGCGGAGTCCACTGAAACCTTGCCCAAGTAAAATTGTGAAATTGGTCAGTAAAACAATATTTAACTTCCAGTTTTCTTCCCCAGACCCATATTCCGCAGCTACAAGCCACAAAATGAGAACACCACCGGCGAGATTCTGGCCCAGGAGCCCACGGGGAGCATCGAATCCGCCGTGGAGGGCCAGCTGAGTCTGCTGCAGCAGCCAATGGTGATCGACGAGATTGACATAACCAATCTGGCGCCGCGGAAGCCGGACTGGGACCTGAAGCGAGATGCCAGCAAGAAGCTGGAGCGATTGGAGCGACGCACCCAGAAAGCGATTGCCGAACTGATTCGGGAGCGGCTGAAACTGAACCAAATCGAGGACATCAGCCAAGCGGTTAACGTGGCCACTGCCCATGCGGGAGAGAGTGTACAGGAGGATTATGACTAGAGCCGAATATCTACTTTTACTGAACGCGTACAAAATAAAATACAATAAAAAACGAGAAATTCATGAACAAGAAACTAAACTAGCGGCGGTTTTCCTTGCCATGGGGAATGGATAGTCGCTCCTTTAGCGTGAGGATCTCTGTAAGTAGCGAAGAATTAGTGAAAGTTGGGGAACCAGCATCAAGTGCACTCACGTTTCGAGTACTTCTGCTCGAGTCCTTGTGCAAAATGACGCATGGACTGTAGTTGCTCGGGAATCTCCTCCCTCAGCTTTTCAATGGTTATTCGTGCCTGTCGCAGCTCATCCTCGCGCAGAGCTAACAGCTGCTCCTTCTCGTGGACGGCCTTCTCCTGCTGCAGGGCCACCTCAGTACGCCAGGCTATGGTTTTCTTGTGGTTGAGCAGCTCCTGGCTCTGCTTGAGGATTATTTGATTGGCCTTTGATATTTCCTCGGAGGCCATTTCCAAGGCCTGGCGTTTGGTGTGCAGGATTTTCTTCTCGGCCTCCAGCTCAGCGGCAATGTTGGCCTTTCGAAAAGTGATAGAATTAGTCCTGTGTTAGGGTTAAAGCTGTGCTCTCATACCTTCTCCTTGTTGCCCTTTTGAATGTGCTCCTGCAGCTCGGCAGTGTGCTGCTTGAGATCCTCGATCTTGTACTCCAGCTTGCGTTCCTGCTTCCTGGCGTTGGATATATCTGCATGGAGTTTATCGTTCTGCTCCTTCAGGGTAACCACGCGCGATTTGCAGCAGGATAGCTCCTCGACCAGCGTTTGACAGCGTTTCTCGGTTTGCTCCTGGCCTGCTTGTAGGTCGGCTTTGTCCTGGGAAGCCTTATCTAGCTGCGCCTGGAGTCCAGCGATCGCTCTACGATGCCGCTCCAGTTCAGTGCTGCGCTGGTCGTTGACCTTGGACAGGCTCTCCTGGATCCGCTGCATCTCCAGGGCGTGCTTTTCCTCCAGCATCCTAGTATTTTCAGTCAAGGCCTCTCTGAGATTGCTGTTTTCCGTGGCCAAGCGCTCCATGTGCGCTCGCTGGGAGTTTAGCTCTGCTTGGAGCTGCTGAACGCTCTGCTCAAGCATATACTGCTTCGTGTGGGAGGCTTCCAGCATGAGATTGATGTAGAAGAGCACGGTGTTTAATGGAGCTGAGCGGCAGGGCAGGCACAGGTGCACCAGGTTCTTGAAGGACCTAATTTCCACGAACTGCAGGTGGTAGTCGTGGGTTTGGCTGGCTGCGAGGCTCTGGTCCCTGGCAGAGAGATGCAGCTCCAGTTTGCCAGCCTGGCAGTCCTTAAGCATGCGCACTACATTCTCCATGAAGCCAGAGAAGGTAACGTTCAACGACTGATCCTGTTTCAGTTCGTGGAAGGAGGCGCTGTCCACGGTGGTGATGTACATGCGCCGCTGGTCGGCTTTCTCCGCCAAACGCAGCTGCTGTGGAGCAATGGAAAGGCAGGTTATATCATGAAGGATCTGCGTCGCCTATACCTACGATTAGCTCCTTAAAGTCCATCCTCTCCGCGTACAGTAGGCACGCCCGCCTATTGGATCTGTCGCCATTGAAGCTCACTAGCATTTCCACGCTCGGCAGGATGTTGACCACGTTCTTACTAAACTCCATATTGTCAAAGTAATTCTCCTCACTCCCAGGTTGCCACATTTGTGCATAAGCTGCTGATAAAAGTATATTGTTAATATTTAAATTTGTAAACAAATGCCAGGTAGTAGATCGCAGTTATCGATACATCGATGACTTATTTTTGGTATTTTTCCTGCCGATACATCGTTTTGCACAAACATCGATACAGACACACCGATAGCGATTGCTGCTAGCGATGGGAGAGGTGATAAAAGAAAAAAGCGAAAATATATAGAGAAATTATTTAAAATTCATGTCTACTGTACGTAAGAGTTGAAGAGGCCGCAGGCGGATGGGGCAGAACCCGTGTAATGCAAGCTTTATCCATGTAGCCCGCCAAGGTGTTCGTTGGCAGTCTGCCGCGCTGCAAGCCGGAGGAGTTGCGGCGCCTCTTCGCCAACTACGGCTCGGTTGTAGAGTGCGATGTGATGAATAGGTGCGCCTTCGTTCACCTGGAGACCACCGACATGGCGGAGGCGGCCATAGCTGCCCTCAACGGCACCGTCTTCAAGGGCCAGGCCATTGTCGTGGAGGCGGGCAGGCCGAAATACGGCCCTGGAAACGGCAGCCGCGGTCCGCCGGTCAGTGGGGACAACCAGGGACGCAGGCCCCCAGAGGGTAAGACACTCCTCATCCCGGGTATGCTTACATAATGAGGTTCATGTGCGCCTATCTAGGTCAAGGTGGCGGCCCCAACAAGAGATCCACTGAGGCGTCCGGCAACAGCTTCAAGCGGAACTTCCGGGATGAAGCCGGCGGCGGTGGCGGCAGGTTTTCCAAGGATGGGGGTGACTCGCGGGGACCCAACACCAACAAATTTGGGCCTGTGCGAAACGAACCCAACTACAGGCAACAGCGGAGTGCTCCCTACAACAAGGGACCGCCCCAAAACAACGAGGCTGGCTCTCAAGCGCCCGGATTCAGGAATAAGTTTGCGGCCGGAGGCAATTCCGGAAAGTTTGGAGGAGGTGGAGCCAACGAAGGCAATCGCTTCAGCAACAGTCGGTGGGACAATAACGGCGGCGGAGGATTTAACAATGCCAACAAGGGCCCTCAAGCTGGGAAGAGGAACTTTAGAAACAGCCCGACAGGCGGATTTGGAGGAGGCGGGAGTAGCAGCAGCAGCAATGACTTCCGAGCAGGCAGCTCTGGCAGCGGCGGTGGCGGCTCCCTGAATCATAGGGGCGGCGCAGGCAGCAATATGCGCCAGGATCGCCGTGGCTTTGCCCTGCCGGTGGAGCAGCAGCAAATGAGCTTTGGACGCTTTGGAAATGGACCCATGAACTCGGGCAACCGCGGGGAAGGCGGTGCCAACGGGTATGTTCTTAATAAGGTCCTACCATATCTTGGAAACTTATTTAATTGCGCTCTTCCCCATCCAGAGGTAACCCACAGGGTGGACGACAGGGAGGTTTCTACAATGGAGGTGGTGGCGGGGGCTTTAATGCCAGACGTGGCAGCAGTGGAGCAGCCAGCAACGAACACAATAGCCAACAAGGAGGCGGGGGCCCCAACAAGCGCGGAGGAGGAGGAGGAGGTGTAGGAAAGGGTCACAATCAGAATGGCTTCAATGCATATCAGACGGAATTTCCGCCTTTGGGAAGCCAAAGGAACCGGTGGGTGAAGCCGTATATGCCTAGCAATGCGATCTGTAACGCTCTCTCTCTTTCTTGCAGCTTCAGCGGACCACGGCCTGGACCAAATATGGGCGGCAATAGAAGGTTTTAAGCAAGTGCAACTCCACTCCGATGTTTGGCCAGTCCGCGTGAACTCCAAACTCCCAACTCCAATTAATAATGTAATAGCCGAATTTCGTTTTCCATTGTTTCGCGCTCAGAATCGTTTAGTTAAGCCGAAAGGATTTATTTTTTTTAATCTGTCCTATAGCCGTACTTTTAAGACCAACATCAACAGTATATTTGTTATTCGTAGTTAAGATTGTTTCAATATTTAATGCAATACTTAAATAATCATATTACTTGTGTGCAACTAGATACGACGAGTCAATCAATACAATCATAAATACCAGTCTGTCTGTTGTTTTAATTTTAAATTTCAAAAGTCTCCCGCTCTAAACGCACTGCGCACCTTTTGTTATCGCCCCAGGGTTTCCGCAGAATGTATCGTTAATCGAATGAATAACAGTGTTGCCCTCTTGTCTATTTTAAGGCGAGCTTTAGTTAACTTTTCGAAAAGCCAATTTTCATTGCTTTAGCTTAGTTTTCAGATTGACGAAAAGCGTTTTTTTTAGCAGCGAGTCAAAACGAGACGTCAAAAGTCGACCTCTCGCTCGCTCTCACTGCTAAGGTATGTTTTCATAAAGGTACAGCTTTTTTCTAGCTAAACTTGGGCCACCTTTTGAAAGCTGCTGTTGGCAACACTGCTTCTTTGTGGTTATCAATAATATCAAATTTGTCAACGAATTTATAAACAAGGAAGCATGACATTTGTTTAAACTTCAGTTCGGCGTATGTATATATATGAAAAGCCCGCACGACCAGGTCGCCAGTTATACGGTTGAGGTAAGACCCTTTGCCCATCGCATCCGAAGCTGGATTTGATTTCCGATTTTCAACGCATGCTGACATATGCTCTCCTACAGTCGCTTTTGGTGGACAAGTTTGGCTGTGAAAATGTGGAAACGGCATCGCTGCCTGCTCTCCATAGCCGTGCTATGCGTGCTCTTTTTCGGTCTGGGGAATGCCCTCCACCAAGCGTATGCTAATGCCGAAGGTCGCCCAGACCTGTTGGCCAAACTGCCAGGGGAGCTGAAGTTCGTGCATGTGGTAAGAGCTGATGTTTTATCTGTGTGTGGAGCTCGCCATACGACAAGTTATCTCCAAAATAGATATTTCGCCACGGCGACAGAACGCCAGTCGACCCGTATCCCACGGATCCTTGGAACAACCGGAAGTTCTGGACCACCGGATGGGGCCAATTAACGAACGTGAGTACTTGCTAACATATTTGTGTAACATCTGGAATTTTATTTATCTTGACAAGCCATTAAGCACGTGCAAAGATAAAATTTAAGCTGTTGCGGGGCCAAGATAGTATCTTAAGTAAATACATAATTCCCTTGACTAAATTCCGACTCCCCTACACAGCTGGGCAAACAAGAGCACTACGACCTGGGTAAATGGCTGCGGAATCGGTACTCATCGCTACTCAGCTTGAGGTACTCCAACGAGGACATCTTTGTTCAGTCCACCGATGTGGATCGTACCTTAATGAGTGCCGAATCGAATTTGGCTGGCCTGTACGAGCCCCAGGGCGAAGACGTGTGGAATCCAGCTGTCAAATGGCAACCCATTCCCATTCACACCATCCCCGAGAAGGATGATCCTATACTAGCGGCCAAGGCTCCCTGTCCCGCCTACGATCACGAGCTGGCCTCTGTGGAAGCCTCGCCAGAGTTTGTGGCTCTCACCGATAAATACAGTGATCTCTTTGCGTACTTAACCGAGAAAAGCGGCCGAAGTGTTAAGACGTTCGTCGACGCCCAGTATTTGAATAACACCCTGTTCATTGAGAATCTGTACAACATGACACTGCCGGAATGGACTGAGAAGGTGTACGGCCACGAGGAGCTCACATATGCGGCGAACTTTGCATTCGCCATCAACACTTATACCCGAAAACTGGCCAGACTGAAGGCGGGTCCTCTGCTGAAGGATATTTTCCAGCGGATTGATGACAAGGCCTCCGGTCGCCTGAAGCCTGATCGTTCCATGTGGATCTATAGTGCACATGATACCACCATAGCCAATGTTCTTAATGCTCTTAAAGTGTTTGAGGTAAGCAAGGCTGTTAACCATTTTGTTAAATACCTCATTCATTAAGTCTCCTCTATTTTTCTTAGCTCCACAGCCCCCCCTACGTGGCGTGCATTATGGTGGAGCTGCGGATGGATGACAACAACACCCCCTTGGTTTCTGTTTTTTATAAGAACACCACAGCTGAACCTCTGCCGCTGGACATACCCGGCTGCGGACCATCATGTCCGTTGAAGAAACTTAATGCACTGTATCAGGACGTGCTGCCCGTGGATTGGGAGCGCGAGTGCAAACGCTCCACGATGATGATGACCTACGAAGAGGCCAATCTGGGAGCGGCGACAGGTGAGTCCATACTTATGGCGTCCCCATGGCTCGTAACTATCAGAACACTTCCTTTTATTTCCCAGGAATACTCATATTAATCATAATCGCACTGCTGCTGGCCAGCTATGGCCTGCTGATCTACTACAGGCGTCGCAACTACAAGGTGTATACCTCGTACTCGCAAATGGCCTAGCCGGACATCCGTCGGTTGTGATGTGGAAGGCTTTGATGAACCCGGAATTTAGAGCGTCGTTAGCTCTCTACTTGCCAAAGTGATTTGTTATTTTCTCTGTGCATCCTATGAGTATAATGGCCACAAGTTTGTTTATATTAATTAGTTCGATAGTTGTGACATTGTGCATTTGATACACACATGTTTTTGTTGGCATTTAATGGAAGGATAACTGTTTTGTTGTTATCCAGTGAAAGATATGGAATAGAAAGACTGTGAATGGCGATCTTGAAGTTGCATACATATATATATATACACGCATAACATATTTATACAAATACATATATACATTTTTTATGAAACCTTGTATGAGAAATTTACTGTATTAAAAACGCTCAAATCATGTCTATTGGTTTCTTGAATGATAGGTCAATTTTAATTTTTTGTTTAGTTAAATTATTTAGTATATTTGGGTTTAATATACAGTTTATGATATGATACATATTAGAATGAAAATTCCATCTTAATTGAAGCCCTGACCATCAGAGGGTGGAACTAGATTCTCTCGTCGTTTGTCCGCCTGGCTTTTTCTCATCCCTATCGGTTTTACTCGTTGTGTTGCTCGTCTCGCTGATCATCTTTACCTTGTTGCTTTGTTTCTCGTTGCTGAGCGTTTTTACTAGTCCATGTTGTTGTTTGTTCGTCGTTAAACCATCTCGTTGTTAAGGCTCGCTCGTCGTTTTACTTACTTCCTCGTTGATAGTACTCATTGTTTGATCAGCGTCCTTCTCGCTGTCATAATGGTAATGATACCACCCCTATATAATCAATTCTTCTCTTCTCCATCGACTCTAAAATCCCTTTTGCACCCAACAAAGAGTATTTCTTGTGTATTATACTAGATTTGTTTATTCCGCATAAGCGACTTGCTTGCACTTAATTATGGTTAAGACAATAGATACAGTTAGGGTTACAGTTAGATGGTTTTAAGTCTATATACAACGTTGGCTGAGAGCGGCGATAATGTAGAACCTGTTTTAGCGGCGATGCGCCTGACTGACTGACTGAGGTTGGAAGTGGACAGATGGGCTGCAGTGGGAATGAAAGGAAGCGCTTGCCTATCTGTAGGCCTTGTCATCCGAGTATATGATGTAGGGCTGATGCTGGTGCGGATGCTGGTGCGTCAGGCTTTCGGCTCCATCGGCGTTTCCGCCGGCACCGCTGAAGTACGACATGCGGGACATGGTCGAGTAGGCCGCCGCCGCCGCCGCTGCCGCCTGCTGCTGCTGCTGCTGGTGTTGGTGCTGCTGCTGTTGCTGGCGCTGGGAGAGGTTCTGGCTGGACTGGTGGATGGAGGCGGCCTTGTGCGGCAGGGTGGCGTAGCTGGCCTGATACGGAGGCACCGCATATAGCGCCGCGCCCGCTCCAGCGCCGTTCTTGTAGTTGTAGGCCGCATTGTGGGCGCCCATCTGCATGCCCGCCGGCATCCCGATCATGGCCGCACTCTGCTGGTACTCGGCGTTACTCATGCGCAGCCGGATGATGCAGATAATGATGATCAGTATTGCTATGAAGGCCACAACGCCGCCCACAATGCCAATGATCAGCGTGTCGTCGTTGCTCATAATCGGAGCTTGGGCCTTCATCAGCGGCGCCTTGGTCTTGATCTTCTTGAGGCTGGGCGGCTGCGTGGGCTCCAGGCTCCAAATGATAAGCGGCTCCTCGGTGGTGGAGCTGCGGGTGACCAGCTGGCTGGAGGTCTTCAGCAGATGGGGCACCGTGGCAGTGGGTCTCGACGTGGAGGAGGTCATGCGTCGGGCGTCACAGGTGAGTTCGTCGTCACCGACCTCGATGAGCTTCCTGTTGGCCAGGTAACTCGGCGCCTGGCAGGTGACATCCGGCATCCCGGAGCTGGGCAGCCAGCGGCGAAGGGCCCGAGCATTGCAGTCGCACACAATCGGATTGCTGGCCAGCCCCTTCAACTGCAGACTGGCCCTTCGATCCTCCAAGGCGTTGAGGAACTGCGGCACCAGCACCGTGATCTGGGATCCCTCCACGTCCAGGTTGAGGTGGGAGGAACGCGGCACCGGGAACAGCAGGGCCGGAGGCAGGGCGCTGAGCGAGGTGTTGCGCAGCTGGACACTGAGGTCGCTGCTCTTCAGGCCCGCCAAGGTACCCGAGGATATGGACTTCAGTCTCTCGCCTCGGATGCCCAGGCTCCTGAGACGCGGATGCTTCAGCGGCTGGATCTGCTCGCTGCCAATGCTGGAGTCCTTCACCTCGATGTCCAGGGCTTCGAGGCCCGGCAGCAGCTCCAGGATGCCCTGGAGGTCCAGGTATCCCAGCAGCGGCAGATCGTAGGCCTCCAGGCTCAGCAGGTTGGGCAGCTGCTTGAAGGCGTTCTTCTCGATCCTGGTGCAGTGCGGAAGGTGGCTGAGGCGCAGGGATCGCAGCATCTCCAGCTGGCCAAAGTTGGACTGCGACACGATCTCGAAGCTGTTGTTGGACACGTCCAGAGATTGCAGCACCTGCAGCTGGGGCCACGCCCTGGACAGATCGTCCAGGGAATCAAGTTGGTTGCTGGAGAGGTCCAGCGTCTCCAGGAGAGTAACTCGCTGGAAGACCTCCGGCTTCACATTGCGCAGCTTGTTGTGGGACAGATTTAGGAACTGCAGGAAGGGTGTCTCCAGGAGCTCCAGCTGCTCAATGCCCGTGCCCGCCAAGCTGAGTTCCCGCACGGTCTTGGGTTCGTTGAGGACGTTGTGTACCGCCCTGGGGGAGAGCGGGTTGAAGGACAGATCGATCCGCTTGATGTTCACCATGATGCTGTCATCGCCTGGCAGCTCCTTGATCCGATTATGGCTCAGGTCCACTGACGACACGAAGAAGAACTGCCTCTGCAAGGCGTTCAGTGGGGCGTACTCGAACCGGTTGTGGGACAGGTTGATGTTCTCCAGCATCTGTAGCTTGGTGCGCTCGAAGACGCCGTCCGAGAGCTCCGACAGCCGGTTGCCCTCCAGGTTGAGCTGCTCCAGCCTCACCAGGCCCTCGAAGGTGCGCTCGCCCACCCGGTCCAGGTTGTTGTAGGCCAGGTCCAGGACTTGCAGCTGGGTGGAGTTGTGGAAGGCCATCTCGCTGACCATGTCCAGTTGGTTGTGTGAGGCCAGCAGGACGCGTAGCCGCGGCAGGCGGGCAAAGTCCAGCTCCTCGATGGTCTTCAGCTGATTGTGCGACAGATCGATGTGCTCCAGGTACTGCAGCGAGGCAATGAGCTCCGCCGGGAAGAAGGAGAACTTGTTGTTGGACGCCCTGATCTCCTTCAGCCTGGGATGGATGCGGAAGGAGGAAGGGAACAGGTAGCTTAGCTGGTTGTCCGAAATGTCCAGCTCCTCTATCCCAGTGCCGGTGTTGAAGTATTCCCCTTTGAAGGCGGACAGCTGGTTGCCCCTTAGATTCAGCTTCTGTAGCTTCATCACATTCACAAAGGCCCCGGAGCGGATGGATCCGATACGGTTGTTGGACAGATCGATGGAGCTAATGTTCCACAGGTTGACAAAGCTGCCGTCCTGCAGCTCCTGCAGCTGGTTGTCGCCGAGGTGGATGTGCTTCAGGTCCTGCAGTCCGGCCAGGAGGTCTCCACTCAGCTGGCGGATGTTGCAGCGACTCAGATCGATGACCTGCAAGCGGGCCAGCGGCTTAAAGAGGGCTCCGGTCAGGGGGGTCAAGTGATTGCCACTCAGATTCAGAGACTGAAGGTTCTCCAGTTCCTCGAAGACGTTGCTGGGCAGCTCGGTCAGGCTGTTGCCACTCAGGTCCAGACTCCTCAGCTCTGGCAGCACCCAGGGCGCTCCTCCCAGACCTGTCAGCCTGTTCTGGGAGAGCTTCAGGGCCATCAGAGTGCTCTCTAGTCCCGCAAAGGTGTCCGCATTGATCAGGGCCAGGGAGTTGCCGGCGAGGTCCAAGGTGTGCAGATTGCTGAACATCTGGAAACTACCGGGCGGAAGCTCCCGAATGACATTCCTCGACAGCGAAAGGGTGGTTATGTCGCCCGCCTGCAGGGAGCCCAGGATCTCCGCCGAGAGCGCTGCCACGCGGTTGAAGTCCAAGTGGAGGGTTGTGAGCTGGGGTAGCCGACCCAAGGCACTGCCGGGCACCAGCAGGATATTGTTGTCCTTGATAATGAGGGTCTGCAGGCTCTCTAAACCCTCCAAGGCATCGTCCTCGATCTGCAGGATGGGGGTATTAAGGTTGGGTTTTAGATATCAGAGAATTATGGCTACCCACCGTTCTTAGCGAGTTCAAGCTGAGATCCAAATACTTCAGGGCACTCATCTCCCGGAAGGTTCCTGGCGTTATGCTGGTTATCGAATTGCGACTGATGTCCAGGCTTTCCAGGGATCTAATCACCTGCATATGGGTGTAGTCCAATTGCTAAGGAAGAGAGTGTTAATATGAAAATTATTTATTATTCTGCTTAAGCTTACCTGTAACATATTGGAGGAGATATTCAGGTGCTTCAATCCAGGAACAGCTGCCAGTGCCACCACTGGAAACTGGTTGAAGAAGTTCTCGGACAAGTCCAGCTTCTGCAGCGAGCTCAGCTTCTCAAAGACATCGCTGTTGAGGTTGCTGATGCGATTGCCGGCCAGCTTGATTTCCCGGATCCGTTGGAGTCCCTTGAAGGCCTGGCTGTCAATGCTACGCAGGACATTGTGCCTCAGATCGATGATCTCCAGCTGGCGCTGGGCATTGAAGGAGGCCGGAAGGAGGGTGCCTAAAGAAATTGGTAATAATTATAAGGTAAATTGATTATTTTATAACTTAAGAAAATTCAATTATAACTTCAATGTAATTTTCTTGGGGACTTACCAATCAGGTTCTGGCGTAGCGACAAGTGTCGCAGGGCACTGGGTCCATTCAGCGAATTGGTGGGCACTGCCGTCAAGCTGTTGCGATCAATGTAGAACTCCTTGAGGTCCATGCAGCCCTTGAGCAGTCCCTCCTCGATCAGCTTGATCTTGTTGCCGGACAAGTCCAGGATGCGCAGGTTCTTCAGCACGTGCAGTTCGGCGGTGGAGAAGATGGGATTGAGATTGTCGCCCAGCAAGTTATTCGCCAGTCGCAGCTCGTTCAGCGAATCCTTCAGGCCGTCGAAGGCCTTCTCCGGAATCCTACGGATCAGATTGTTGGACAGATCCAGCTCCTCGATGGTCAACTTAAGCTGGCCAAAGGTCTGTTATTTGAGAATGAGAAATCATCCAATTATAATATTTATTTTAATATTTTTTCATCAAATTTCGGTTCTTACCTGTGCTGGCAGCACTTGTTGGCCGCTATGACGTTGCGTATACGCCACAATGGGCGCTCCATACGGCAGCTGCGGGGCATCGCCGTGGAAGACAACGCGATCACAGTCCATGGCCACGGCTCCCAACTGGCCAGTCGCCGCAAACGGAACCACATTGCACCTGTAATTGTCGCCAGTCGGTGATTAGCAGGTAAATCGGCATCGGTGCTTTTCAGTTGTCAGCAATTCAGTAATTTTGCGATATTAAAATAATGGCCAGCTGCAGCGGAAACCGCTGTCTTGTAGCCACCACAAAAAGCAAAGCAAAGTTGCAGAGATCAAGCCCATATAAGTTGATCAATTTTATCTCTTTGAAAAACCACTTTATCATTTAAATTTTGCGGCTAAAATAATTATTTTTGGCTTTTATTAGGCTTTTATTTAGGCTTTTAAATTGAGTAATTAAAAAATGTTAGTTGAATATTGAAAAAGATCCCTCTAGAAGTCATCTAACTCATTTTATCTTGATATTAATTAATTATTTATCATGTAAGCATAATTTTGATATAAATTAAGACCCAATTACCCCTCAATTGAGGCCAATATTTCTTTCTGTGTGGCCACCGGCACTCACCTGCAGGGTAGACGCAGGGCGGGACTGAGCTCCGGACATGGACGCCAGGCCAGGCTCTGGTGGCTTAAGTGGGCGAGGCAGCCGAGCAGGAGCAGCCATAGACGCCCCCCGTTTGGCAGCTGTTTCCACGCCACCATTTCGCTGCAATCGAAGAATGGCATTATTATGGTTGTTGGCTTTCGATCCGATCCAATCCGATCCGAGTCGATCGGTGAAACTTGTTCCGAGAAGAGAGATATCCGCCGTGTATCGTATCGTATTTGGACATTTCCTCTTTGGAGCCGCGTTCGCTTAGAACATTTAATTTGCATACCGATGTCGATGTCTCCCTCTATATCGCTCCAAGCCACATATTTCTGGCCAACAACAATGGCCGAAATGGCCGCCAAGGTCCAAATCGACACAATGAAGGCTATAATCAAGCGGCGTTGACTAACAAAGAACAGCGAGTCAGAGTCTGAGTAATTTTGGTAATGCTGACATACTTAAGACATTCAAATACGGACTTCTATGGCAATTTCATTATCACAAGGGTTGCCGAAACCTCGAAACCGAAAGTTTAACTACCAATTACAATACGAATAACATTTTAAAGGCTTTGCTAAAACAATCAAGGCTTAAATTTAGATTGTTTTTATTTAAGATAAAAATTACAAACTGTTGCATCTGGGCAGGCTTATTAAATGTTGAAGATCATTATTATTTTTAAACCGACCAAAATCACATTTAAAAGCAATATGGGAACAGTGAAGCCTGTGAAACTAAAACCTAAGTTTTACTAAGAGCTCTAGATCTTCCTACATTTTTAAGCAATTTTAAACTATCCTCATATGTATTAAGGAAGTGTTAGGAACAGGAACATTAATCTCTGTAACTTAAAACTCTTAATACATCTTTATAATAACACAAAATATGAAATAAATATTGATAAACGAACTAGAAACTGATATATTAAGCAAGCTCAGACAGAATGCACATGATCGGAAATCTATAAAAGAATACAGTTAATTTTCAATAAAAAATTTGATATAAAAATAATAGATTTGGAGGAATTTATGGAAAAAGTTCAGTTATAATAATTTAATCGACCCTGTTCTATGGCTCATAATTAAGTAGAATTAATAGCCTGAAGCCTAGTAATATTCTAAGAGCATAATTCTTTCAAGTTCGATCAGCCAGCTTTGAGTTAGGGAAGCTCGACTGTGTATATCCAATATATAAAACGCCTTTGGCGGCGCATGAACGGTTCGCTGGAGCCTCTGATCTCTTCTGGTTCTCCTACTGGAAATCTGGATTCTCGATTCTCGATTCTCGGTGCTCGGTTCTCGGTTTTGGTTCTCACTCTCGCAGCATTAGCAGTACCGTTGCCCGAGCTGTTGGCCGTGTTCATTGGTTACTGTGTTTGCCTTTTAATGCGCACTGACACCAAAAGAAAAAAATACTTTTACGTCTGGCCGTATTTCTATTTGCATTATTTTTGTTTTCGCGTTACTTGTGCTATTTACTCTACGGTCCATGGGCAATCAAGAAAGGTATTTGGCCAGTTTTTTATTTGAAACTGCGCCCCCTGTTTGCTCAAAGATGGCAGAGAGATACCAAGAAAACAGACAAAAAACAAGCAAGTTAACGTATGTAAATTTATAATGTCCATAAAACGAACTCGGAGCTGGGTTTCAAAATCTCCCCGAAAAACGCTCCTTTACTTTTTGGTCTTTTACTCATTGAAATGCATATGCGATATGCGATTCGATATCGAAGACAGCTTCAAGGTTGCATTGCCTCATGAAATGGGTTGGTACACACGGGAAAATAAATGGTACTTTTTGGGGATCATAGCTAGGAACAATTTTTATTAATGTGTGATAGGAAATGCCTCAATCTTAGCATGAAGATCCGAATTCTGCTTCCCTAAGCCACATACATGTAATTGCTTTTAGTTCCCAAAGACTGCATTTAATAGTCTAAAAATCCATTAAACATTCTCTAAAATGGTTTCAATCGTTAAAGGATCAAGTCTATAATCACAGAGGATTTACCTATCTATTATATTCATTCTAAATATAAGAAGATTTATTTATTACGGGCTTTAATCAAGTTCTTCATTTATAATCCTTAAAACTGGCTTATTTCCTAGTTAACTGTGTAATTTATCTGCATTTTCTGGCAGTGCATTGATGGGATTCGATCGGATGGGATTGGATCCACTTCTTGTTTCACAAATACAGCTACAGGTACACGGCTATAGATACAGATACAGATACACTCGCGTTGCGTTGCGTGTAAACGTTTTGATGGGAAATATGTTAATCACACATCTCGGTTTTTCTCTTCTCGTAACCTGTTTCATGGCACCCGTATTTTGATTTATACTTTTGGCTTACATTTGTTGTTGTTTTTTAATCTTTTTTGGTTGTAAATTGCACTTATATCTTGTGGCGGCTTGGGAACCGAGCCTCGCGGTCTTTTGTTTGTGTCGCTACGATAGCGATTGCACAAGTCGGAGTGTTGTTTACGTTTGTTGTTTTTTGTTTTTTAGTTTTTTGCCCACTTCTCTCTTTTGTTATACACAAAAAGAAAGCTCCCAGGCTGGTGGTGGCCAAGAATGTTTTCCCAGAGCGATGGAAAACGCTCTTTCCACGCGCACACAAGCACACACACACACTGACGCGCACGCGCACCTCGGAAAAATGCAGACAAACAAGAAACCTCAGAAATTAAGCCGCAGCAAGTACAACCACAACAGTGTCTGCGCATGCGCAGCAGCGGTAACAATTTCGCAGCGAACCGCCGGTTCGAGTCGAGTCACAGGCAGCGCGTTCCACTTCCACTTCCAGGTTCACTTCCACTTCTACTTCCGCTAAGTCCGCTCCAACCGAGCGCCGCAACACAACTGAAGCTGGCCAAGTCGGAGTCGAGCTGCCTAGGCTTTGGGCCACCTCTCTCTCTGGACTCGAGATCGGACGGGAGTTGCTCTGCAGGTGAAACTGGTTTGCCGCGATGCACAGCGAACAATTTGGATCATTCGTGGAGCTATTATTTGTTGATCTCTAGATTATTTTTAACGGAAACTAGAAGGTTTTGAATTCCAAAATACTATAATTAATTTGAGGAAAGAGGACAGAATTCAATATGGAAACTAAGGATGCATAGGATGCATTCCACACAGAATCCGTTCACCACATGGAGCAAAGTTCGACAGGGAATGTATTTTGGCCTTTTTAAATTAACTTTTTTGGAAGAAAAATAATAAAGTAAAATATCTTTTACCTCGCACATATTTTAAGTATTTGCTTAATAGTTCCTTCCTAGATTTTTAACAAGAAACACATAAAAATCCTCTAGCTTTCTTTTCTCTCTGCATTGATCTAAAAGCCGAGGAGGTACTAAAAATGTGAGACCTGCCCCCGAGATGCAGATGCGCTCTCTTCTCCGGAGAGAGGCACACACAGAGCCCAGCTTCGTGAATGGGTTTACATTGTTCGACTTTGTTTTCTTTTGTTGTTTGACGCTGTTGGCTTTTTAGTTGTTTTTGTTTTCTTCTCCGCGGCTCTGGGTAAAAGTTTCGCTGGCTGTTCTTCGCAGAAAGTTGGACTGTCTTCTGCGGCTTCTTCTGTTTCTTCTGGCCCTTGTCTACCTGTTTTTTCTCTTCTTCGATCTGCGGCGCCGATTGGCAAGTGCGCCAATTCAAGCTAATGGGGTTAAGCCTTCAATAATGCCGCAACAAAGTGACAAGCGGCCGGAGTTACTTTCCTTGTCGCAAATTGTTTGGCGTGGCAACTAATTACCCGCACAATTGCACGGGAAAGAGAGATGAATGACGGTTATGATCACGCACGTATCATTACCCGGGCCCCGGGGGTTATTCACACCAGACCTAGCAGGTACAAGTACAAGTGCGAGTACGAGTACGAGTACGAGTTCGAGTCCGTTGCCAAGTCAAGTCCAAGTCCCAATCAAAGCGCGCAAGTATGTGGTTATAATTTTTATGTTTAGGCATGCATGTTAACATTAACATCGCAGTGGGCCGCAATTTCTTTTCTTTCTCGCCAGCCATATACTTTCCATTTTCATGAGCAAGTGCTCCACAAATGCCAGCCAGATAAAACACACATAACATAATCATGAAAATTGAGCCTGAAACAAAGAGTAATGCCTACACTCGGAATTAAATTGCAAACAGAACGAGAAGTAAAACAACAATTTAAAGGGTCTTGAGAAGGGTGGTTTTTATATTTTTTTTGAAGCATATTTGTCTTTTTAACCTTTTTTTTTTTTAATTCCAGAAAAGGGAAATCACTTGGATTCTTAAAGATACTTTATTTCGTCTGAATAAATTCAGCTTAAATAGGAGAACTTCCCAAAAAGAACAGTTAAAAATTTAATTTATTAATATTTAAAAAAAAAAAATTGCAGTATCTCTGTTTTAGTAAATTTAATATCTAAAAGATTTTTACAATATTTATATTCATATTTATGGTAAATGTAGATTTTAAACAGAAGTATTTTAGGAACAAACAAAATGAAAGGTAGAACCCGCTCTAAAATCTTAAAGTAGTCTTTGATGGAATGCTATGACAAAATCTTTCATCAATCTTAATTAGACCCAATTTTCTCTGTACTTATTTTTATATTTTTTATTAGTTTTTTTTTTATTATTTTTACAAGTGCATCGGCGCTACCGCAACAGCCTTGACGTGACGCATGCCATGTCTAACCATATAAATCAAATCGTTCAGCTGATAAATTGTGTCTAAGCTCAACACTTGACTGGGTCCAGGTCCGTCTGCAATCTTGGGTATATTTTTTTTCGTTTTTTTTTTTTGTGAAAACACCGCTGAATCCGCTGAAGACCCCTACAGAGGCTGGAAAAATAAAAACTGAAAAAAAACCGCCTCTGGCCTAGTTAAAGCCGCACTCCCGATTGTTGCTTCAATCTGCATAAATGCAAATTATGAAAAATGAATCATGTCCAATGGACCTCAGCTCAGACACACTCAGGAAATTTCTCTGAAATTTAATAAATCTATGTAACTTTAGCGGGATTTACTTTTACAATTGAATTAATTTAATTTTAGAAATTTTTAAAGAATTAAAAGTATTACTTATGTTATATCTCAGAGATTCAGAACATTCCTTAACCAAAAAATATATATTTTTTAAGATCTCTTCTAATTTTATCTAACTATGATTTAGAGAATATTAACAATACTTTTAAAACGACTACCATTTTATGCTCTGTTGTCATATTTTCTAATATTTTCTTAACCCATGA
The DNA here is from genome assembly GCA_008042615.1 of Drosophila auraria. NCBI lineage: Eukaryota > Metazoa > Arthropoda > Insecta > Diptera > Drosophilidae > Drosophila > Drosophila auraria. Next base: position 47,027 of record VNJW01010280.1, read on the forward strand.
ACAAATTCTCAGAGTGCATAATGACTTTCGTCCAAGATAACATTTCGTCTGCAAGTAGGTCGCCGGATCCAATTTCCACTTCAGCCCGCCAAGTCGTTAATGATATGCATCAAACTTAATTAACCCAACATAATTGCCAGGAGTTGTCGTATCCTTTAAGTGCCTTTTATTCAAATGCAAATTGAAATAGGGGCCCATCCGATCCGCATTATGATTTCAACAGGTCGTCGTTGTGGGGGAAATAGCCTGTCAGCCCAGTGCATACAATGTGTACCTATGTACTTTTCAATTCCAATAAAGATTAATGCCTCTGTGTACAGGTCATAAATTATTGTTCGGCTCCAAAGGCACACACACTCGCCTGTATTGAATGACCCGCTGGGGAGGGTGAGCTTTATTGGCGGAGCCGAACCTAATCAATTATAGAGGGAGACCCTCCGCCGCCCCTAGAACGGAATAGAATGTCAACATAATAGGGCCCAGCTCCCTTTCATTTTCATTTTATTTTCCTTTTCCTGTTGCGGTTGCCGTTGCCGTTTAGTGTCATGCCATTGCTAGTTTGCTTATTGTCAGAGGTGTCCCATAAAAGGCTCTTCCGTTCAAGTTCAGTTAGGCTTTAACTTAAGGTTCCTGAAAGGGCTTTCAATATAAATTTCCCTAGTTAGTGTTACATTTTATCCCCTTTTCCTACGCCTTTGGTCGCTGTCCTTGGCCTTTTGCATAGCTCGTTCATCACCAGGCGGGGCGAAGGATGGGGGACAGCCGAGTGGGATTATGCCCCTTTTCCGGATTTGATAAATTATTTAAACGCACAACTTGTGGCATTCGGCCGAACGGCCATTGTTGCCACTGGACTCATATTTAATGCCTGTTGTGTTGGCTTTGGATAGACATAGGCCGCCCTGGCCAGGATATTCAATCAAATTAGACGGCAAGTGACAGTAAACACAATCATGAGCGACGGGCCTATTGATCGAAACAATCAGAGGAGCTCACATTCGCATTCGTCAAGAAATGAATACCGTTCACGCTTTAATTCTCCGTGTTTATCCAAGGCGCCTGAATTTATTTTGGGAATCGAGTCGAGTATAGGGTTGAGTATCTCCACTCAACCCATGAATAATGCTATGCAAATAGAGAGCTCGAATAAAATGTTTATTCCAGGAACACCTTTTATTATACCCGCCGGATGGATGGATGGCTGCTACATTCCCCAGGTGATGACGAGGACGACGGCCCATTTATGGAATTACATTTATTTCAATTGCATTTCGGTGCCAAATTTGATCCGGTATTTAAATTCCGGCATGTAAATTGCCACGCCCAATAATAGTAATAAAGTTAGCCCGACGCTGCTGACACTGACACTTTCGCATAAAAATCCAGAAAGCGGATAGGGTTAGCCGGAGCTCAGCCTACACACACTTTGGCCGCCGGCAATTCGACTTTACGGCCGAGTTGTTTTACCCAAAAAGTTGGCAGTAACAAGCTCTGGTCGGCTTCGGCCGGCTTTGGCCTGCCACATCAAGTATACGCAGCGTTGCCTTTGAGATGTTTCGCCGAGAGTCAAAGCCCACGTTCGCAGGTGCAGGCAAGGCCGGAAAGGAGGAGACAGCCTGACTGTGAGGAGCTGAGGCAGTTAACGGTAAACGAGTCAGAGATTCCAAGCAATCAAGTGTGTTAATTGCACCATAATTGGTCAGACAGGCAGTCAATAGCAGCAGCAGCAGCCGCTGCAACAACAACAGCATCTGCTGCAACAATCTGACACTGCGAGAAAGTTGAGTAACATAAAATACAGTTGTTAATTTTTAAGTTTTTAAAGGCCTTTCGATGCGGATATTATAGTCTTGCAAGGTATTTTAAATAACATATATTACATTATTAAATATTATTTAATATAGGATATATAGCGGGATTCTGTACGCTAGAAGAGTATTATTTACTAAGTGCTAACCCATACAGAAGGTAGCAGGCTTAAGGAAGCTTTTACGTGTTTTTTATCTTTATCGCCAGACGAGTCGATACAGTCATGTCCGTCCGTCTGTCCGTCTGTCCGAGCGTCCGTTTGTCCCTAAAAGACCACAGATCTCAGAGACTACAAGAGCTACTGCTACCAAATTTTGGTGCAGCACACTAATAACTTACACACAGATAAAGTTTGATTAAAAAAAATTCCCAAATAAAAATGATAAAAAACCCAACTAATTTGCTCAGTGCACAAACGGCAGCAAGGCGAGTTCACAGTTGCGTGATTAATTCAGTTGCCTTATAGACGGATGCATGCACAAACACAAGCAAACACTGGGCCAGTCACAGGCACCACACTCACCTGCGCCTCACGTGACAGGTAAATTTCTCAGGTGCCATTGAGCCCATCGCACACACACACAAATCACAGACACTCCAACGCTTTGATGCACTTTCAACCCATTTACAATTTAAATGGCTTTAATCAGGACCTTACGGCGCAGAGCCCCTTAAAATACGCACACAAGGCTTAAGTGTGGAAATGCGGTTGGCAAATATTTAAACCAATTTCGTGTCAAGTTTGCCCCGGCCTCATTCATCTCTTTCGCGGGTTGCGCTTTTCGCTTTCGGCTCTGCCCGGCGCACACCTGCCGAGGGATCGCCGCCGAATAAATAAATTAAAAAGCGAAAATCCCGAAAACCGAAAATATAAAAGCAAACAACTTTACAGGTAGGTGGGTGGTTAGGTGAAAAAGGGTTCCTTTTTTAGGATGAGAGCCATTGGGAAGTCAAGTCGGAAATTTCCGAGGCGGTTCCGCGCCGAATTCGCAGCAGTCAATTAAAACTTTTTGTGCTGCTCAACAAACGAAAGCACAAACCACAAACAAAGGTGAAATTAGCGGCCAAGAGAGGGTTAGAGGCGAGTGTCAAGCACCCAGAAACCACCCAGCAGCCACCTTGCGGGTACCATCCCTTTTCGAGGGCTTTGGGTTGCACTTTGAAAAAATGCAATCCTTCTTTATAGTTTTTAAATGTACTAATTTTTATAAAAAAAAAAAACCAAAAAAATAAATTATCTAAAGATAATTTAAGGCCATATCTTTTTGACATACCTTTTTAAGCCTTTAAATACACTCACTTAATATTCCATCACTCTTTATTTAAATTTATATAATAACTTTATTAAAACATGATTTTTTATTTATTTATTAATGAGAAGATCCAAAACCCTTTTAATCAGGAATTTGTAGAATTTATATTCAAGTTTCCTCATTTGGATTTGAGGCCTTGGAACCTTTTTAAAAATTTCTAAGGCTCTGGAATTCCCTCTTTAACAATATCGTCCTTATATCCATTATTTTTTATAAAAACTCTCTTTAAATGTTTTTTTTAAAGATTTGTATTTAAGTTTTTATATTGGAACTAAAGCCTAGAATTTTATTCCTGAGAGAGAGCATAAATTTAAATTATGAAACTCCCATTAATTTTTTTCAGTCTGTAAACAGCATTCTTCTACCTATTAAAATAATTTTTGAACAAGAAAATTTCCTGATTTGTATGTGTTTTTCTTTTTTTAGATTCTTTCTCTGTATTAGAATAGGATTGGCGGTAGAGATGAAGATGGAGAGCTGTTCTCCCCGTCGGCTGTCATGCTTGAGTTGAGTGATTTGATTTGGGGCCGCTCTGTGTGCGCCAATGAATGCGTAAAATGTAAAACTTTTCGCACGCGTATTTCATTTAATTTAAATGCAATTAAATCGTTTAATTTCAAAGCAACACACCCACCTAACTTTGCGGGAATTTCGGCTCTGGCCAAATGGAACAGAACGCTCTGTTCGTGGGTGGGTGTAGGTGAGGGCCTTGGCTCCCAAGGACACGGGCCGTGGCTGTGGTTGCTGTCAAACTAGCACACCCATGTCATACATCAGGGAATGGCAGGAAAGTGGCACACGTTTATATAACACATTAAGAGTACGCCTGGTTCAGATTTCAGCGCAATTTAATGGTATATGTGACGTCTGCCATTATATCCGATATCCAAGCCCCACGCGGGGCGCTGCTTTTACAAATAATTGAAATACTATATGCCCTCGACATGGTGGTTGGTCCTGGTCCAGCTTAATACAGGTAAGCAAGGTCACAGGCCAGGGGTCTCTATAATGTATTGACTCCTAAGCCCTTAAAAATCTCTGTGACACGATTCGGACGGTTCCCAGCCGGAATTTGCATATTTAATGCTTCGGGCGTGGACTCGACACTTTTCATATTCACTTTTTTATCCGTATCTAAAATCTAAGCAGAGCAAACACAAACTTTTTCCCCCGAAAGGGCAACAACCTGAAGCACCCACACACACAGGGGGCATAAAACACCAAATATCAAATGCCAAAATGCCAAACACCAAACCGAAAAACCCACGCAACACAACACACAGGCTGACGACATATTGGATAAGGTCTTCATCTTCCCTTCGAGTGGGCCACATTTTCTAGTCAGCTCAATTTTTCCTGTGCCCCTCCAACGAGGTGTGAAATTGAAATTCGTATCCTTGTTGCATACTAAAGGTCCTGTACATTTATTATAATTATAAAGGATATTGGGTGCGTAACACAGAGGTTAGGCAAATTGCATTGACCATGATTTTTAGGCTCATGGGGCCCTTGAAAGACATTTAGGTAATGTTTAAAAATTATGATGTGGATCCTTAGATATTTGCAAAAAATAAAATCATTAGAAATCAACTTAAAAACTATTAAACCTAGTAGTTAGTTTCTATTCTTGTGTTGTTATTTAAAGCTCAATATAAAGGGATTATTTTTATTTAAATCTTTGAATTAAAGAGTTTGTAAAGTAAACTGTTCTTTATCAAGTCAGTTTTACTTGTAAGTCTTATGCTTACATTTCCCCGAAATGTGGAAAAATGATTAGTTTTCATTAATGTTTTGTGTCATTATTTCGACCTGATACATACTTTAAATTGTACTAATTACCACGCGTATTTTGGTTCTAAACAAAGAAGCTAAACAAATTGTATTTGTATTGGCATGATTTGTACTGTAATTGCGCGATTTCACAGCCTACAATAGGTACTTCTGGTCTACCGACTTTTACCTAATATATACATTAAATTATTATTCCTTTGTAATTTACATTTGAGGCACTTTGCGCTGTAAAATCAATTAAAATTTATTGACTAATGGCCATAAATACCAGCCAGGGAAAACACAAACACCCGGACCGAAAGGTGCGCGGCATAATGAGCACACAATAGCGGCAACTGTGCGCCATACATATTCATTGGCTTTCGGTGCCGATCCCGACGTCGATGTCGATGTCGATGTCTGTGCTATGCAAATTTCGCAGATTTGACGTTGCATAAATTATCGAGCATTCTGCGGCTTACAACCGCATAATTGAATTCATAATGGAGTCAATGGCAATATAAATTAGTTGGCTGGCTCTCTACAGGACGGAAGTCGCAATGGCCGGGCCTTACGGAAGTTCGTGGTAGTAGTGGGCTTTATCCTTTGAAACTGGAAATTACTATTAATTTAACAAAGTTCGAAGGCGTTTACGCCCACTCTAGTTCCGAAGGCAGCAAATTAAAATGCAAATCAACTAAAAAGTACTCGCGCTCATGAATATGCAGCCAAGGTTTTCAATAAATGATTCTCAATGCCCCCGCAATTCCTCCCACAACAGGACCTTAAAGCAACACTCACTTTCCCGCAAAAGACAGCTTCTTTAAGTGACCCGAATGAGCCATGATATACTCGTTTCCCGCAAAGAGACATCTGTGCACCCAGAAAAAAATAAGATAACAGCACTTTCTTGAACGACTTGTAAAATTTTATGCAAGTTTTGGATTTTAGGTAATGGGTTTTGAAAATATTTTGAAAAGTTACATTAGGATAATCAGATTGTTTTAAATTATTTTAAGATGCAATGGCTTAGAGTTGGGCTCTTAAATATTATTTACTAATGTCTCTATAAAAAATTGTTATTAAATATTTACAGAGCAACAGAATAAAGTTTCTAAATAACAGACTGATAATAAGTCATTTAAATTTTAAAAACCTTTAAAAACACCTCATATTTTTCTTTATTTATATGCTTACATATCACTCACCTTAAAGCCTATTTTTACGTCTCTTAATGAGCTTACCAACATATTTTTCCGCCTTTTTGACACATTTTAAATTATACTTTTCTGCTTTTTACGAGAGAGCCATAAACAAAATTTCCTAGAAACCTCTTCTGCACCTTTAGAACAACCTCTAAGGGTACTAGATGATTTTTTTTTGGGTGTGTTTTCTCCTGAAACCCGGTGCGCCATGAGGACCAACGAAATTAACTTGTGAGTGACTTCTGACATGGCTGGCGACGCCGATAAGTAGGCAAGACTTCGTCAGCATCAGCATTCCTGCCCAGAATTCCACCACGGATGAAAAGGGATCGAGATGGCGAGGCGTGGGCGGGAGGAGGGAAAACAATTTTCAACGCGACACATGCGGATGAAACACTTACATAACTTTCGGTTAAGGTAGTCGTCGTCGACGTCGTCACCTGGCGATGGCGTGACATGTGCAAATCTGTAAGCAGTGTTTGACAACTTGTGAAAACAAATACAATTTTGTGGCATGAAGCGGTCGCGGACCGAGGACCGGCGGAGTAAACAACTTTTTACGCACAGCTCTTTAAGGCACACGGAGTGGCCGTAAAAGTTCATAAGGTTGTCCTGTGATAAACGAGTTGGCTGCCAAAGGGAGCGGAAAATGGAGTGTTGCTGCCGAGTTGAAGCGCAAAGAATAAACAAAGAAATGACAAGCCTTTAATGTAAGCCAAAGGAGAAATTTGTTTTCCTTTGAAGTAGCCACAAAAAAGGAAAAACAAAATGGCTAGCCAAAAATTCATATTTACCTAAGGCCTTCTTGAGTTACTACAGTTTCTTTGGTGACAATGAGTGGGTATTTTATATTTAATAAATATTTCCACAATTTATAACTAACAATAAATAAATATATTAGGATTTTTATTATTAATATAAATTAATTATAAACCTTCATTCATTATAAAAGTTTTCTAAAGACTTAAATGAATTGTTTCCATAATTCCTTAAATAATTAAAGATCCTGTCTCTCTCAGCCGTCCGTTATGAGTCGGATTTGGCCAATAAGTAACTCAACAGACAGCTCTCTTTCAGACGGTTTTATGGGCGAGTGGACAGCGTTTGAAGTCGAGGCCTTCATTGACCATGGAATGCGGCCGACATTAATAAGCATAAATTCTGTCTGCGGCAATCTCTCGGAGTATATGCTTAACTGGCCGCGAAAAATTACATTAGCAGTACAAGTGGAGGGGCCACAAGGACTCTGGGCTCAAGACTCAGGACTCGGGACTCAGGACTACGCTGGATGCTTGATCCTGGACTCAGGCAGGACAGGGAGGAAGACAGGCAGCTGCGGCACATTTGAAGCATATTAATTTAATATGGCGCGTCGTCTGCGCCCGAAGCCAAGCACAACTCAGAACTTCAAGCTCATTTGCCTCCGATTGTGTGAACATTTGCACAATGTGCCACGCAGCACCTCATCTGCTCCTGCTTCTGCTTCTGTTTCGGCTGCTGGAGCTACTCTTCGCCCAGATAAGGTCTCTTACCAATTACAGACTGGCAGCGGCGTGTTTACCGGCTCAGAGAAGGGTTAAGGGCTTGACAGGAGCAAATGGCATTAATGAGTCGACGTTTTGCACGTTTTCCCCTGCCCCGGGGTTTTTTGAAATCTTAGTTAACTTAAAGAAATACAGCCCTTAGCGACTTTATTTAAATAAGCTTTGTTATGTATTAATTACAGGACGAGAATATAAATTGAGGGAAATTACCGAAGGGGGTGTCATTATTTATTTTAATCAAAGCAGCAGGAAGTGTGACATTTAATTAAATAGAATATGGGAAAAGTTTGGTGCTCTGCTTGTTTTAAAAACAGTTAGAATTAGTTTTCATTCACACTTTTTTTAGGATATGAACTCGCTATATCCCCTTAATTGACTTAAATAGAGTATGATAACTTGATTTAAACACGTCTGCAGCTTTATTTTTTCGTCTGTCGCGGCTCGTCTGTGTGCCAATTATGTTAAATTATTCCGACTTGAATTACCATATTGTCGGGATAAAGCGACTTGTGCGAGGCTCCTGTGGAAGGCTCGTAGCACCGGCTTCCTAAGCTGAATCTGAGGATGATCGTTACAAAATGGGAACATTTCGAGCTGGGAAAATATGCTCAAGTATTGCAAGCCCCCAGACGACAGGCTCATCGTATTTTCTTTCCTTTTTTTCATCCGCGCCTCTGCTGAGATGTAACGTAATTTGTTCAATATTATCCCTTTAAATTCCTGGCTCCGCTTGACAGGCAAATTGCTTAGCTCGGCTCGGTTCAGTTCGTTATTAAACGGGAGGCGGACCCTCATACTTTTACCCTTCTTATATTTTTTCCTATCCCTTTAATACTATGTATAAGTAGGGAAGATGGGTAGATTGATTTTAAAGGTAACTTGTGGCCAGAAAATTAATTAAAAATGTAGTCTAAAAATACGCTATGAAATATTTCAGGAAGGAAACTTATTGTTCACTTTTTGTTGCACACTTTTCGGCATAATTTTAGTTGATTTAACATCTTCAGCGATTAAGATCTAGAAAACATGGAGCGCATTTCTATCAGAAATCTATCTTGCTTTAAAATCAATTAAATGGCTGTCTAAGAGTATGTTATTTATTATAATTTCAATATTTATACGTGATAAATGGTTGAAATTCAAGCCGTATTTTCTTAAGAGTTAGTTAAAAGGTATTTAAAGGTTGTGACACTCCATTATATAGCTGCTTACTTTCGTTATGGCAAGGGACTGGGGTTCTAAGCAATCTGGTTGGCCCACATTCACGCTCAACTTAATTTGGTGCAAGGGTATGGCTTGCGTTCGCCATTCCGGGATGGTGGCTTCATTACGGGCCACACTAAATAAATATATAAACTCTTAATTTTTCTGTACTTCGATGGAACTTTGTCCACAAGTTTTGCTGTGCCCCACACCCACTCCCACTTTCCCTTTTTCTTCACGAAAAAGGATATGAACAAACAAAAGCAGCCCAATTATGTGGCTGGCCACGGGGCGGTTAACGTCAAAGATTTCCATCTGAAGTCCGGCGAATTAAACTGTAATAAATCTGTCTGTCCTCACGTTGACGGCGACGATGTCGCTTTAAACGGCATTTTGTAGACTTAGGTTTAGGTTTTCACGAAAATATGCCATTTGCGGAGGAAAGAAAGGAAGAAAGGAAGGAAGTAGAATGTCCCTCCAGCGTCCCTCAAGTTTTCGCTTATTTTTCTTGGCATCTTGGAGCCCTGGGGCGTATTCCTCGGTGCGGCTTCTAAGCCACGGACAAGGACAAAGTTTTTATTGCCGGCCAATTGAAGCTTGTCTTCACATTGTAGCTCCAGCCACGACTCCCCTCTCGAGCCCAATGCTCCAGGTCCCCGAAGTACTGTCGCCATTGTGGTAACAAGTTGTACTTTTATTGAAAAGCTGATTTTTACGGCGCCCAAATATTCGTATGAGCATGCCGAAACTACCCTTACTTTAAATCTGTCTTCGGACCTTCTTTTTATTTAAAATCCCAAAGTTGTAATATTTTCAAAGGGCCAGCGATGGGAGGGGCACTATAAGTAAATGAAAATTTAAGTGGGTCAAGTGTTTTGCTAAATGAAATGAAATGAATATCCAGCTCAAGAGGGTTTAATCCAAAAGGGTACAGTTCAGCTTTCCTGATTTTTATGAATAAAACTTTAGCTTGCTGTGATTACCTTTAAGCACGATTCTCGTTACTAGATTACACACACCGCAGACAAGGATTTCCATACGAGTTGCAGGTCTCAGCGGAGCCTCAAACTCTCCGCACAATCTAAACTCAAATCAAAGTTTTTTGCAACAATAAGTCTAGTGCCAGCAATGTTTTACATAAACAGTAGAGCTTCGTTAAGTCCAACTTGGGTACATTTTTATTTTATATCTGGTATTATAAAATAATAAGCATTTCTGCAAGGCACTTCCGAACCCAGAAACTATATTGATCAGCATCAACGGCTGGGCAAATCTAGCCAGGTTTGTCCGTCTGCCTTTCCATTAAAATTATTTTTACTATGGATCTATGGTCTGAATAAATATCTAAAGAACACTTAATGTATAGTTAAAAATTGTTCGTCTTATAGACGCCCCACTGTGGCATTGTTCTCCCTGTGTCCCTGGAACTCCCAGTCGCATTGCCCTCCTGACGAACTGTTGTTTCACATTCCGAAACTTTGCACTTCAATTTGTGAACATGCATGCAAATAACGAGCGTCAGACTGGAGGTGCCCTCATCTCCAACACTACACCCTGGATCACCCCGGACCCTTTACACTCGAAAAAAAACATGGGAGCGAGACACATGAAGTTAACATAAACTTTGGCAACACCAGGTGCTGGCTGTTCGAGTCCTGAGGGCACAGAAAAAAGCAGACAACAGGATATTGTAACGAACAAGGAAACAAAAAAAATTCTGTGGCATTCCTGTTAACTATCCTTTTTAATATTTTAATTCAAAGTAAAGGCAGTTAAGGGGTAACTCCAAAATATTTATATTGTTTAGAAATACTCCTTAATTGAAAATTACTTAAAGTGTAGTACCAGTTGCCGACGACTCAGGCAGAAGCCGATTCGCATTGATTCGTCGGGAGAGGCACATGGGCCATGGGATGCTGATTAGATGCTTAGCTGGCGGGGTCCTTGATAAATGGCGGCAGTTTAAAGTCGGCGCGATGTGAGTGTGTCTGGCAGTTGTATGATTTAAGAGTTCAAAGTTCACAAAAAGCATCCGGGAGTCCGGGAGGAGGCCAGAAAACCAGAGCAGCAACAAGTGAAAGTGCTTTCGGGCCGGATGACAGTTTCCACGCAGCAGCCAGACACATAATTAACATTGGTTCAGGAATCGAATCAGGACACGCAAAAGGACTGTTACCAGTTGGGCACTGAAAGAACAAGGTGTTGAGTATATGTTTTATTTATACCAGGTGGAAATTCATTGCAAGAAAAAGATGTTTAATATAAGAAAAATAATGTATGTTTTATATAATAAAAATAATTTTTTGCAGAGGTCAACTTCGTAATGACTTCATTAAAAATAATTAAAATTAATTGTAGCATAATTCAAAACTATTTAACACAGTTTTCTATATTCTAAAAAGAATTTTCTTTAGTTTTCTTAGTTCCAAATATTTTTAGAATTCCGTAAAACCATTGACCATTTCTGGCGGTGCACTTGTAATCCCGCCACTGACTCTCGATTCGCAGGATCCTTGCGTGCAGAAGCTGAAAAATGGACTACCTACGACAGCTATGGCGACGATACCTTCATATTTCATCGGATCCCGCGCACACATGCGAGCAGAAAAGTTTGCGACCAATCTGCTCCGAATTTCGCCCCGTTTCGTAGTTGATTTGCTGCCGCTTTCCGTTCGCTCAGGCTCCCGGGTCTTCAGGTTTTATTTTCTTTTACGAGCAGCTGTAGCCGGCCGTCGCGACGGGGAAAACAAAGAAGAAGCCACCCTGCCTGTGCTTTATGGAGATTTAACTTACGCTAATGAAGCACAACCTCCTGGAGAATTCAGCGCAGTCGCATATTTTAATAAAGTTTTTGGCTTTATGAAACTTATGTTTGCATTTTGTTGCTCATAAATTTCACGCCCACCCCTCGCATCCGGCCAGGTGACACCTGAGCCCAATGAAATTTTATGGCCCGACCTTGGATGAAACTTTCAGCTGGAAAGGAAATTATGCGAAACCAAACATTGCGCGAATTTTACGGATTTCGCGTATTTTTTCAACACCACCACGTGCTTTCTCGCAATGGCAAAGGGTAATTGGAAAAATGTGTTCAGCCTAAGTGGAAATTAAAACATGACCAGGTTTTGTGCCGGCACCCAGGGAAAATCCAATTTGAAAGCCACATTCGCGGGCCTACTGATTGGTCAGCGCGAAAGCTGCTAATTGCCGGAAAAAACACTCATGCATAAAGTGGCCGAAAACCGCAGGTGCTACGTGCAAATTAGAAGAGATATTTTATAGGACATCCACGGGATGTGATTTTATTTCCGATTATCTCAAGCCTTTTTATAAATAGAAAGCAAATTGTGCTCACAAGCTGCCCAGGGTTATGCAAAAGTTACAATATTTTGTGCCTCATCGCTTTTTATATATTTATATATTCTAAGAAGTCAGAATTTGCAGCCAATTTGTATTTTAAAATTCATATAAAAAGGATAGGAAAACTACAGTAGAGTGTGACGGTAACCAAAGCATTGTGGGTGAAATTAAGACAAATGCCCCTTTCGATGAAAAATGCCTTCCCAAAATACTAATCGGGCTTTCGAAATTCTAAAAAATCAAGCATCCGAGAAGAAAAAATTGTATAGGCTGGTGTATTGTTCCTTTCGGTAGCGACCTTTGACTGTGCGGTTTTTCTAATTTATCCATTACATTCACAGCGACAGGAGGCTAGCCAAATGACGTGCACTTAAAAACAGCAGGACGCGCAACAAGATATGGTGGAGAAAATTAAATTTTCAGCGCGGCCGTGCAGCTCCGGCGGTCCTGGTCATCAATCAAAAATGCCTGTCCCAAGTCCAGAGGTTCTCCGTCCTGTTCCTTCCCGAGGCCACTTGTCACATGCTGTCGGCAGCCTGGTATTTAGCCAAATATACATTTGCCAGCATAATGTTGACAAACAAATTATCATTTTTGCCCCGCCGATGCCACGGTGCAGGACAGGGCGCGACAGGACGAGGGCTTAGCGTTGATTAAATAGGGTCATCAGCAGGGCAAGGCACTGGTAACGAGCGGGACTTGCAGATAGTTAATGATGCCCAGCTGCTCGGGATATTGGACATCGGACGATGGACGATGGACGGTGGACAGTGCGCACTCCGACCTCGCATCAGCACATCATAACGATTATGGATGTCTTCAATGGACTGGACAAAAAGGCTAAGAAGATGACTTGAGTTTGCGGTTAACTGCGTATTATTAAACGAATAAAAGATTATTCTTAAAATAAAATACAAGTTTTTAAAAGAAAAAAATTGAAAATAAGACAGGTTTCTATATAAAATTCAAATAAAATAAGTTCTAACCGGGCTGTAAATGCCTTTCTAGTTTTTAGAATTAGTAATGGTGTTATGACACTGTATACATTTATTGATTTTTTATTTTTATTTATTTTTTTATTTTTTAATTATTTATATAAGTATTACTTATTTATTTGTTATTAATATAATTATTTTTTATATTTTTATTATTCATATATTAAACGATTTATAGGAGCTTAGAAAGAGAAACCTATTTTATTTTTGCTATTTTGTTATTCAAAGTTGTTGGCACTTAGTCAAAACTCAATAGTTTAAGAAGAATTACTTCTATTATTGAAAGCAAAAATGAAGTGTCATAGCACCACAGGAATTGTTGATTCTTATATAAATTATTTTAGTATTTATGTAATAGTATTAATTTCTCAATTATTTATTAGTGACAAATTTTATTCCAATAAGCTAAAAAAATAATAATTTCAGATAAATTAAGTCGTATAAACTTACAACTTAGACATCAAGTTTACTGACCTGATAACTACATATCTAAATATAATATTTTTGTATCATTTTGCATCGGTAGTTTTCTGCCAGTGCCTCCTCTTCTCGCAGTTACCATTGCACTATTGGGTCAAGCCAAGCGATGTGATTGATTGGACACTGATGCGTTTTGTGGCGAATGAAGATGCGGAATTCCATCTCCGCCAGCACATTAAGCCGTCAGAACCCGTTGCCGGGCAAATCATTGCTTACTTAAGGCATATTTGGCCTCTCCGTATCCGCATCCAACACCTGCGGCTGTCTGGTGTGAAAGAGCCAAGTCATTTGGCCTAGAGCAACAAACAAAACGCATTGCACAGAGAACAATTTCGATATGTATTAATGAGAATTAATTGGTGTTCTGATAGAAAATTCAAATATACGGAAAATCACTAGTGATTTGAAATCACTTTAACAGGTGTCTAGAAGTATGCAATAAAATGTTTGAGGCACCAAATAAGTGCATAGTTTTAGACACTTGTTTAAGTGATTTCAAAACGCTAATAATTTATGTAGCTCCCCGATGAATATAAAAATATTTTACATTAAAAGTAGCATTACTGTTTAAGACAAAAATAGAAATTTATTCCTTGTGACTCGATTTCAACTTAAATGAATAAGTATATGATAAAAACTAGTGCAAATAAATGTTCTATATGCCTGAACCTAAAGCAAAAGAATCACTGCCTTATCCCTAGCTTTTATTGTTTAACGAATTAAAAAGATAAGTTAATTTCTTTGTGTACTTTAGACACCCGTAGAAGGCACGTGCCGGGATCCGGATTGTTTACGAATAAGCGTATGAAAACAGAGAGGGAAACGAAGAGCGACTGGAAAAGCGCAGGCGCACTGAGGAAAACTCGGCAACTCTGTTCCCTGTTGGGCGGGTGAGATTTGATTTCGCGAGAGGTTTGAACGAATTTCAAATAGAAACTTTTGCAAATGCAAGAAATAACCAGTAATGATGAGAAAATTCGGTGGCCCGCTGTCCCTCAGGTCACATATCACAGCCACATACATATGTGCAACAAGCGACCAGAGAACCCGTGGGCCTAGGAGTCCCGTGCCCCCATCGGAAACCATATCCCAGATACCCAGACCCCCGTAGCCCACCCAATCCCCAGTTCCTAGCCCTTAGCCTCGCACAGCCTCAGCCTCAGAAAAGTGCGGCGTTCAGTTCAGTTCAACGGCAGACTCGCGCGCGTACGGTTCGAAAACGGAAGGAAAGCGGACGCTGAGGCTGACGCGGGCCGTGGTTATATTTCCCGTAGCGCCATCGCTCCGGAATAGTGTGTTGAAAAAATGCTGGAAAATCGGCTTACAATTGAAGGGCCAAATGCCGGCGGTACTCGAGCCGGGGCGTAATTGAATTCGGGCTTCGGTGGATTGAAAAAAAAAAATAGAAAATCAAATTGAATTTCGTTTTTAAACAAACGCGCAGAAACGATAAACTAGCCGTTAAATTGAATATACAAATTGGGTGTTTTGATTAAAACTAATAAACATAAACAAGTGAGCGAAAGCGGAATTTATTTTTAAATACAATTCCATTGTTTTTCGGCTGCCTGCAAATCGGCTGACATTGCTCATACGCCGCGTTGCCGCGTTGGCGCGTAGTGAAAAATTAAAAGGGGATTGCATACATTAACTAGTTCCTGGTAAGCGGTCCCCCATCGCCTCAAGTAGGATGCTTTGGTTTCCCATTTACCACATTACCCAAACAATGTTTAATTTTAAAGTTTACTCATTGCGAAAAGTCAAATCGGTCTGGAGTCCAGCCGATGCCGATGCCGACGCCGACGCCGAAAGTTTATCCAAATTTGTGTTGGCAAAGTAATTAATAAACAGCCATTTGTTGACAACTTTATGCTGTCGCCGGAACTTTTAACAAAACGTAACGTAATTACTTCAAGAGCCTAATCAAGCGATTAAACCGAGTCGGAAAGATTAAACCGGAGGCCACGGGCCTATCCCTTCATAATTTTTCCGCTTAATTTGAGCATCGAGTTTCACAATTCCAGTCAAGCGAGAAATAGTTAAGGGATAACCCAAAATTAACACGCTCAATTGAGCCCTTGCAGATTCCCAGATTTCAGTTATAGCGCCGGGGAAATCGAATCCGTGTGAATACTAATTGGTTTAATGGGATTTGTATTTAAAAAAAAACCGAATGAAAACAAATTAACGTTCAGGCATTTTGAAATGCGTGTGCAGTGATGGCATGAAAGGAAAGCCCATAAATTAGAGTATAATGTTATTATTAATAAATAATAAGTGAATTTATAAAAGAAACTTTAGTGATGGGAATTATTTAAAGAAATAATCTAAAGTATAGATTTTTGAAAAATTCTATCAAGGATGCTTTTATTTTATTATGGTTAATAACCTCGAAATTAAAAGCTCTATAAAAAAGGTTACTTAATGAACCAAACATTGTTTATAAAATGATATTTAATTGAATAAATTAAATAAGTTTGAATGAGTTTTAAAGCGTTAATCATGAAATAGAAATGTAAAAATAAATAAAAATGTAATTTCCATTTAATATAAAGACAATGTTAACTGACCTAATTTAATTACATTTAATGTAGCAAATAATTCTTTAACTTTCTATTTAAAAAATAAAAAAGATTTCGATGTATTAAATCTTATGAACTTTTTAATAACAAGACATTTCCTATATGTATTGAAAAAGTTTTATAAACAAGATACATAAAAGACTATTTTGTAGAAATTCCAACAGCACAAATTTATGAATTAAATGCTTAAATATTTTATAAAAAAAAGCTATAAAAACACATGAAAGAATCGTTATAGTCCGTCCATTTGCCTATTTTTGCAACCTTTTTACAAATACCTGGAAGCCCCTGAATTAAAAGTAAAAGTGAAATCGAATTTAGTGCCACATGCCAGAGCATCCGTTTGGCAGAATAATAAACTTAATTGCCGCTTTGTGCCGAGAGCCTGGTAACCCAATCAGGGCTGCCGAAACTTTTGTAGCTTCTAAATATTTAATGTCAACTATGATTAGTGAAGCCGCAGAGCACTGGCTGGTTTTTTGGTTGGTCGGTTGGCTGTGGTCGAAAAGGACTTGGCCATGTGAGTGGTTTGGCTGGCCGGATAAACGGCTGCTTTTTGGCCAAATGGAGGCATCCGCATCTTGGCTGCTTCCATTACGGCAGCTCCCCAAAAGCCGCAAGACCAAGCCAGCGATGGTCAGCTGGGCAAACTGAAATCTGAAATCCTTTCAACGCGAAATGCTTTCCCCTCTCGCATTAGTGCGTATGTTATAAGCCGGGGGCATCCATTAGTTGGAGAATCGGGGCAAATAGTTTGCCCAAAAAAAGGAAAAGGCGGAGGCCTTTAAGGCTCCACAGAGGCGTAAACGAAGCGGGATCTTTAAACGAATGCGAATGCGAATAAGTAATAAATGCCGTATGTCCGGTGCTCGTCCTGGCCCTGGTCCTAGACTCTGCTGTGCTGTCATGCATCAAAACATTTAATTAAATTGAAACCGATGCGGCATCCGCCCTCCGCCGCTGCTGACGTCTTTTCTCCGGCTCCAGATGGCGGGGAGGAGGGGGCGGAGCAGGATGCGGAGGGCAGGTCCACTGGCGCCGGAGACGTGTGTGTAACTTCGGCTTTCAGCTGGACAAGACACAAGTCCACTATCTCCGTCCCGTATGAATTTAAACGAAGGCGATCCTAAACAAGTCGGTGGGTGAATCATGTACATATTTTAGCGGTGTCCAGTTTAGTTCGTCCTTCTTTTATGCAGCTCCCTGAGCTCCATTGAGCTATGCAGTGTCCTTGTCAGGGGCCGAATGCACAAGGCATTCTCCGAAGGGGAGTTGGGCAACCGAGAAAAATCCCAAAAACGCTGTCATCCTTTGACCAAGTTCTTGTCTGGCCACTTGATTGGTTTAAGAACTTTAGAAATCTAATCAGAAATTGAGTTGGCCAACTTTGTTTGTAAATTTAACCATATAAAAATGCACCCAAATGTTAAATTTCAGACAAATCAAGTAGGCATATGTAGCTACATAATTATTTGCTAAAATTAGACATTAAATGGGTCAAGGCTTAGGCTATGGTAAATATATACATACTATATATCGCAGACTTTAATTACAAGTCAAACAAAAATATATTACACATTAATGCATAAATATAAATCATTTGATGTTTAGATAAGTTGTAAATACGTTGATTTAGTAGCTGGCCTTTGGTATGTGATTACTAATTTTATCTTATCTAATCTGAGAAAATATTTGGCAATTTTTTTTGGCAAACTTAGTTTGCATACAAAATAAAATCAACAAAATAATACATGAAATTAAATTGGCTGATATTTTTTGATTTGAAAATTAATATAAATAAATATTTACCAACTAATTAATTGGCATTTAAAAATGAATTACAAGTGTGAGGCATAATGTTTTGGTCAGAAGCCTGTAAACATTTTGATTGCAGCAGTTCTATATTTACCGGTCAAAAAAAGCATTTAAATCATTCAGAACATAAATCAGTTGATGTTTAGGAGGTGAACTCTGGGGGAAACTTATTATACATACCCTGGGGGCTGGTCTTGAACCACCGAATGCCCCCCTTTGAACCCACCTCTGGTCTCCGTATGGAGCAGAGCTGACCGAAACAGAGAGATGAGTGAAATGCTGAGGTGGAGGTGACTGCACACATCAAAAAATTGTTTGTTTTTATTAAAAATAGAGTTTAACGCCAATTAAAACATGTTAAACTTTCACTAAGTAAATTTGTTAATTTATTCTAGCAAAAAATCTTAGTTAATGTAAAATTCCTTGATTTATGTGCCAAAGAATTCAAACTGAAAACATAAATTTTTTCTTTTTATTGTGTCTTCTTAAAACTGATATAAAATAAAATCAAATAAATCTCCATTTCATCTCAATATTTTGTTCTGTGTGAGAAATACCCAAGAATGTATAGTTGTTTGCCTTTCTGCACTTCGCCTGTCTCCGCTTTGTTCCTCAATTTACACATAATTGCAATAAATTGACTAAGTGGGTGCTGCTGGGGTGAAAATTTATTGTAGTCCAGCGCCTCGCCTCGCCTCGCCTTGGCCTGGCTCTCTTTGCCCAGTCAATTTTCGTATTGGTATGCAGGGCACAGAACTCGGCATCGGCATTACACTGATAGACTCCGTCTGATAAGATAAGACATTGAAATACCTTGTCTGTGGCCGCTCCTTACCTGCCTGCACCTGTATTCCTCAACCTTTGTTTATGTCCAGCGCTAGTAATTGGTAGAATGGCAAGAGCACTCGTAGTACAAAGGCAATTGGCCACACAACAGGTCGTATGAGGGCCCAAAGTATTTCTGAGGCTTTTGTGGCTTCTTTATGTTCCCTGGATATAGCCTCAAACGGCACATAATACTTACGATATGAGCACAAGCCCTGGTCACTTAATGTTGAGCCGTCTTTAATATACAGTCTATAGTTCTGTAAGGAGAACGGGAGAAAAGGAGCCTTCGAAAGGCTTAATACTTGAGACATGTGAGTTTAGGAAATATTTTTAAGACAAGGTTTGAGAAATTAAATTATTTGACAAAGTATTTTAAAGAATTCTGACTAGTTCGTTTCTGTTAAAAATATTTGCTTGGTTTTGATATACATTCCCATTTTTATTTATATTTCCTTCGACTTGTCACCGGCTTAAATATTATATTCTTTTAACTAGAAAATATATTTATTACAATATGAGTAAAAAAATTGTATAAAAAGTAGATAAATGAAAAATTAAATTTATAAATTAAATCTGTGATCTTTCTTCAGTTAAATGATAAAATATATAAAAAAAGGTAACAGTTATGCAGTTACCACCGTATCTGTGGCAGTCACAAGCCCTCGGAAGCTGCCCCAACGAAATCACGTCACCCAAAAACAAGCAGATGTTCTGAATTTCATTTGAAAATATTTTTCTTTGACCCAAGCTGAACCATTTGTAAATATTTCCCATGCCTGCGTTATCCGGAGAGAAGGCGATTTCATTATACGAATGCCCGACCCGGCTTATCCCATTTTAAATATCTTTTAAGCACAAGCAAATAAACGTAAATCGCTGGAACAATTAAATTCGGCGAAGTAACTTGTCCTGCCTCAACAGCGCCAGTCCCGCATATAAGTATTTATCTGCCTATATCTTATATATGCATGTGTACACGTACTTTGTACAGTCACTGTGTGTACGTACGCCTTTATCACCGGGGTTTATTTATATATTAAAGGGGATTGTTTAATTTCTGTGGATGTTATTGTTCTGGCTGCCTTCGGAAGGTGCGAAAGAAAGATCCAGCTCGCAAATGGATTCTTGCTCCGAGCACTGAGCACTGTGGAGCTCATTAAACAATCATTTTGATGAATTTTACTCCGGCTGCTGAGATTCCGGAGCAGGAGGAGGAGGCGCATGTGGCCAATTTGCAGCCCCATATATTTAATGTTCATTTTGTTTTTAATTGTTCGGTGTGTGTGTGTGAGTGCGAGTGTGCCTGTGCTTGTGGGGAAATTAAAAACGCTCGTTTAAGCCAGCAAAAAGGCGTTGGTAATTACAATTCAAGTTCACTTGCACAGCCCCGGCATTCTGCTTATTACGTTTCGGTTAGCTCTGCCAGTTGCCCTGCTCTGCCCTCACATATTTTTGTTTTTTAATAAATTGTTTTAGAAATACACACATGTACCACCGGCCAGGAAGCAAAAGTGCTGTGAAGCCTGGCCGAAACTAGACCGTGGCGGCTGGGGAGGAGGCCAGTAGGACAGCGCCCCAACTCATATTGACATACATATGTAGTGGCACACACATACAGGGGTTTACACTGAGAATAAAATATATATAAAGGCATATTTTTAGACATGTGATAATTGCAGGACATTGTTTAAGAAAATAAACTATTCATTACATAGGAGAAGGAGTGTAGCCAAATATAATACCAGTAATTATTTGGGGAAGAAAAAGTAAAAATCTGATGTACTATTCTTAAAAAAATATCTAGAAGTTTCCCAAATTGTATTAATAATTTTTTTCAAAGTGCACACCCAGGGAACTGGGCTGTCCACATAGAGCCACACTGTTGCTGGCTGGCACACACACACACCACCGCCACCAACACACAAAGAGCCCACCAACTAAACTTGTCTTTATTCTGCCTGCACGAGTACTTGACTTGTCAAATACAAAAAAGAAAAAGCAGGCAGGGAGTCGGGGAGTGGCAAGTGAAAGTGGGGAAAGCGAAGCAGAATAGAACGGAGCCGGGCAGCCTTTTATTCTCGGCTGTAATGAACGCTGCATGTGCTTTCCACGCTCCTGTAAAATATGTGGCATGCTACAGCGTGCTGTAAGTAGCAGTCGTGGCGAGTCGAAGGTCCAGGGGGAATTAGATCTAGAATTTCACTCTAGTCCAGGCCATGAATTACCACATAATCAATATCTAACACGTGCCACTAAGTGGGGACAATTTTAATTTATTTTTGACTGATTTAATGCTGAAAATGAAAAGAAAGATTTGCTAAGGCTAGCCAGAAACAGATAGAAAAGTCACAGAAAAATGGAAAGCCATCTTTAAGCCTATTTAAATTTTTGATCTGCTTAGCAGCTTGAGAATTTACTTTTCAAAACCCTATTTTTTTCTTCAAATGAAGTGTAAAGTTAAATAATTACCATTTTGAATATTTTTTTGCTTATTCTTTTCCTTACAACATTTTAATTTTTGCGTTCAAGCCACTTTAGCTGTGTTTGCTTTAGCAAGTCGGTTTAGAGTTCGGGGAGGCTCCCTCTTCAAAGTATTTACACTGACATCTTAAAGAGCCCGCCGGTGTCTTAAACACTTAAACTCAACTAAGCTTTCAACTCGCCTCGGCTACTGTTGCGACTATCTGTGGGCCTTAAAAAACTCGGGGGAAAAACGTGAAAAACTAGGAAAACAACAAACGCCGCTGTCGAGCAGCAAGACAAATTCATTTAAAGTTTACAGCCAGCTTGGCTGGCTGATGGCACAACACGGCGTATACGCAACCCTCACGAAATGCCACTGTATCAGCACTTTCCATCACTTATTCGGTGGCTGGCCATGGAACGTGACAGTTTGGTCATTTTTCAAGTTCACTGAAATTCCCTGGCACAAAAATGCGAATCTAATTTTTTGCGATTATTGCAGAAAACGCAATTTGAACGGACATCAGTCAAAAAGGGCGGTCGGGTTCACTTTAAATGATTGGGGAGGGTCGAATACAGGGTGTGTTGCCAGCTAAAAGGGTATTTAAGGACCCGGAGTCCTGGGAAAAATGTAGCCTTGTTTCTATGATTATTAGATTAAGGTGTTTAAGGTTTTTTTCTATCAGCCGACTCTGAAAAAAATCAAAATATTAACTTTAAGGCTTAACACACTCAAAAACAACTTTGTTATTTAAAAAATGAACATAAATAATAAAGAATTAACCCGAATAAACAAACCCCATTCTAGGCAACCCATTATTTCCTTAAAGCTATTTTCAATACCCTGTATTTGCTCTCCGCATGCGTTTATTTTTAGGGTCTAGGAAACAAACGATCTGCCAATTATGGCCAACATTCTTTTTGAAGATTGTTTGCCTTTCATTACGAGTGCATCGCCGCTGTCTCGTCATCGGCTGCACTTCAGTTTCGAAAACACCAACCGCCAACGGGGATTGGGAATGGGGAACTTATTAATTTGTTTGCGGCATATGCTTTGTTTTCTTTCTTGGTAATCATTCCCCGCCAGACAAGCTGCCGGCAATTGATTTCTGCTGTTTGTTTAATAGCTTTCGATGCGCTGCGTCTCCGCCGGAGAGCGTTCTCCGCCGTCCGACGTCCAGCGATGCAGCCTTGTTTCTACCCGGACGGACCCGGATGGGAATTGGTTCGCAACTATTGACTGGACCCTGATAAACTTTATGTTTTTCCAACACATAAATTCGAACAGAGTGAAAAAAATCGTGGGGCGTTTAGGGAAAAGTTTTTACTTTTATAAAATGTTTTTGAAGTAATGAGGGAGTAAAGAATGCCGTAGGCTCTTGAAATATATAGAAAAAAACATACTTCTTGGAACAAATTAATTTTTAGTTAAATATTTACACAACCCCAAGTTAATACATTTAATTTCACAATATAACGAACTTTTTAAATCATATTGAGGGCTCTTAAAATTTTCAAATATAAACATTTTCTATGAAGCTTAGGTCTTCACAATGTGCAACAAATATTTGATATCTAGAATTTTCCATAGCTTTAAAATTAAATCCCTTTGATGCAGCCTTCCTTCACAAATACACTAAATACTAGAGTCCATTTAATTGTACTCACAAATTTAATGACAAGGGCTTATATTTATATGTAAAACTTAAACCTTTGATTCCTCTTAAACACACCCTGCTATCCAGCATATTGTTAGCCAGTATTATTATGGAATTTACAAGCTTCGGCAAGAATGCTGACCTAGTAGAGTCTACTTTACCTGAATAAAAACCCAATACCGCTTTGGCCATCACTGCTCAAAGAAACGTGTAGCTACAAAGTGTGTCAGCCAGCGAGCAAAGTAATAAAAAATGGCCCGAAAAGGGAATAAAGCAGCTACTTGGATTATCGTTTTGTTAAACTTCAAGTGACGCGACTGGCCGTCGCAATTATCTCGAGCTGCCAGAGACAGATCCTGGCCAGAGCTGAAGGACGACCGGGTCCTCTTTCTGTTCTGGCCGTCCTGGCCGAAAGTGAGCCAAAGGAAGGTTTACTGCCCTTCTGAAACAATTGTCTGCCTTCATCGGGAGGCACTCGAAACGCAGGTGAATCTAGCTCAAGGGAGGCATAAAAACAAAAAGCTCCTCTGGGTCTCGTTTTTTTCAATTATGTGTCTACTATTTTTGGACATAATAATGATGCAACGAATCAGAAGATGGATAGCTTTTATTGCAGATGAAAGAAAACATTTAGGAATAATTGTTGTTACCTTCTTTGTCTGAAAAGTTAAGTGTATATCTTCAAAATTCCTTGTCACAAAGGGAAAAAATATTTTTAAGAGTTGTACAATTTTCCTACTATTTATTCCAAATTAAAATAACAAAAGATTAATTAATTTAATTCAAAGAAGGTTTTTAGAATAAATAGCTCTTATTTAATAGCAGCTCATTCCGGAAATTCATGTTCCATTTTTTACCAAAGCCTCTATTCATTATTGCCTAATACCTGGAATATTTTTAATTATTGTTTCGAGCACGGAAAACGCATTCTCGAACTGGACAAATCACCGGCATTTAGCGCCCCCTAAAAGTTTCCAAGGCATCCATCCGGGTCACAAATGGCTACCAGTTCCAGGACGAGGGCTCATCAGGAGTCGCACACTTAAGGAACTTTGTTTTTCGTCCTAAGTCAGATTACTCAGAGGAACTACCGCAGGAAAGCAGCAAACTTCTGCGGAAGAGCGTGAGATTTTGGGCCGGTCACGTCCCCGAAAAAGAAACAAAGTCATGAAGAAATCAAAATCGATATGAATACCACCGCCATGAGCACGTAGGAGTAGGGAATCTGAAAAGTTTTCACTGAAAATGAGCATCAAAAGATCGTACAACGAAAATAAAATAAGACTTAACAAAATAAAGCATGCCAGAAATGAAATTAGATGGGACTTTTCCTCATTTTCCATTTTACTTTGCGTTTTTCAGGACCAGGAGTTGGCTAATGGAAAGCAAATAGGAGAACGAAAAGGGATACGCAACATTAACTCCGAGAGCCCCCAGCCAGAGGACCAAGGACTAAGAACAGAGAGCTAAGCATGGAAAACCGCAGCAGTGACTTCGAGGCGGACGATTACTCCTCCGAGCTCGCCAGCTCGTGGAGCAACTGGAGCACCCCCGCCGCCGCCGTCCTGTACTCCGCCATGAGCAGTGTCCTCGCGGTGACCAATCACACCCCGCCGCCCGACTTTGGCCAGGACTTTGCCCAGTCCAGTGCTGGCTTCATCAGCTCCACCGGCAGCCCCTTCAATCAGAGCCAAACGTGAGTTGAGCCCCGATCCTAATGCCTAATTATGACACAAAACCCAATTAATGTTGAAGCACACTCACATGCACACTATCGTCCTGGTAAGACGTCCTAGTGGCGTAGCCAGGATTCCGACTAGTAGGGGCTTCCGACTCGATTCATCAATAATTTATAGAGTGTTTAATGGCTTGGAAGATTGAGGAAATGAATAAATACCAAGAAATGTGTGGGTAAACACTTGCAAAAGGTGTAGGATATAAATTATTTCTAGTTCAGATTGATAGTAAATCTATATTTCGCACTCTTGGAAACTAGTTTCTTTGATTTTAATTTTTGTATAATTTCTGTGAGTATTTTTAATAAGTTTTTCAGTTAAAGCAAAAGGTGTTGCTAAGTTCAGTAAAGATCTTAACCTAAATAAATCATGAAAGGAATTTCTTAATTAATTCAAGCTTTTAATGAAGCCGGTCGAGACTAACTATTAAGTCTTCATTTTAAAAATAAAACAAAAAGCCCTTAGACAGTAATATATTAAAAGGCAGCATTAGTAGATTTTTAATGAGGCAGCTAAACCCCCAATAGCCCCCTGGCAACGCCACTGCAATGTGCCAATGGAAATGGGATGCCATAACTTCTGGAATCCGTGGCTTCTTGATGAGTCCGGCTGCTGATGATGCCGACCTCCTCCCCCGGCACCTACTCCTCCTGATTCGCGGCTTCTTTCAGCTGTGGCCGTGATTGTGCCTCCGCCGCCGCCTCCGCCTCCACGGACATGCATCTCTAATGACGCCACCGCTTGAGCCATTCCGCCATTCAGTCATTCAGTCGAGCATTTCCGTTTAGTCCGCTCAGTGTTGGTTCTTCACTTCCGTTTCAAATATATAACGTCGGAGAGCAAATAGCGAATGAGGACAGGGGTGAGGGTGCACTCAGAATAAAGAGTATAGTGAAAAATTGAGTATGAAAATCATGGAAATCAAATCTCCTAGAAGTCAAGATTTTTTAGTATATTTTTTCTGTGTTTAAAAAATGTTTTCAAGAATCTATGAACTTCCAACCTTAATCTAATAGCTTCTCAATGCTCTGAGTGTATGGAAAAGTTAATGCCGGTGCTACACACATAAATACTGTACACAAAAAGCTGCGGGCCCCCAAAGTGCTGCCGTTTATTCTGTTCTATATTCTATACTCTATAGAGAGCTGTGTTTCGTATTGTAGTCGGTTGCCTAGCAGCAGCTGCAAAAAGCGTCGGCACTTTTTCCTAGACATGTCCCCAATTTACTGCCGCCTCCCATAAGGAGTTGTCGGATAATTATTATGATATGGCTGCGTCTGACGCATCGAAAATACATTTGCCGACTGACTCTCCTTTTTTGCGCATATCACATCCTTCGGGCTGTGCTCAACACTCAATCCCTGGCTGCTGCTGCTTTCGAACTTTTTCCCATTCAGATTCTCTTTTTTCCTGTTCTTTTTTTTTTTTTTGAGGCTCCTTATTTGTTTGCGCAGACACTACGTCCGATTTATGTGCAAATAAAAAGGCAACAAGGAGCTGCCTAAATTCGGCAGGACGAAACATATATACTCTAGTTGGGCAAAAAGGCTCTTAGACAAAAAAAAATCCTTCACCAAAGAGCTTTGGTTTCAAGGCAAAGAAATTAAAACTATTTGTAGAAACTGTTTTTGTTCTCATGGGTTGTATTACATATGTGATTTTTGCTTTTCCAACTAATCTGGTTAGAAAACAATTTTTTTTTAGGTTAAAACTAAATTAAATAAATTATTAAGTGAACATTGTTAAAGAAAGTTTAAAATATTTAACTTTGATTAAGTTAATTCGTTCCTTAATATCCTGAAATTAGTTAAAGTACAAAACATGTACATCCCTAATTGTCTAGTCCTAAAGATAAATCATATTAGAGGATTTTCTCTTCCTCTAATTGATTTATTTCGTGCCAAGGGTATTTAAGGTTGCCCTAATTACTGCCCAGCACTCACATTAATCAGCAACATTTTGACAAATAACAAAAAACAACTGAAATATATTTTCCCTTAATCCTGAGGTATTTTTCCCAACTGATGTACTCCTTTTATCCTGCAACTGTGCACTATTTAAACCTCAACATCAATGGCTGAGACGTGGCGGGGGAGTGAGGCCTGTGGAGGAGAAAGCGGCATTATAGTAGCAACATTTTTTTTTTGTATTGTTTGCCATGACATTTTCCTTGCCCGGGGCTGCATGAATTTGTTTCTGCCTCCTTTCCCAGCCATTTTCCATTTCTTAGAGGCCAGACCGAGGCCTATCTGTGTGCCAGCCAGCCCAGCGAAAACAAATCAATAATCCTCTTTGCATTAGGAGCCCCGAAACCGGAGGGGTTTTATAGTATGTAAATCCCCGGGCAGTTCGTCATGTCATGCGACATGACGGGGCTCGTAAAGTGTAAAGTGAGAATTACTTATGTGGGCATCTTTTTAATTGCTCTGAAGAGTGAGCAAACAAAGCATTAATGACTACCTAGCCAATTTAGTGCCATCTCCAGCCCACGGCGAGCATATTAAATGTCCTGTCGTCCAATAAGGACACACCGACCCGACTAGGGCCGTTCCCCCATTCCTACAGACTAGAGACCCTCTATTTAAACACTCTTGTAGATGCGAACCTAAGTAAACAAGTTGAGCACACAAAATATTAAAAAGATGACGACAGCCGCCGATGAGTGAGTGGAGTCCGGGTCCAAGACCTAGTCCCCTAACCCGCCTGCGGCTCAACCCGAACCCCAATCCGAGCACGGAGTCGGAGCCGGATCCGGGGCCGATGTTTTATGTGGCAGACGGCGCTGCAGAAGAACACGGATTTGTCAACGCACGCACAATTACACACGCTTAATAGCGACTACATCCTGGAGTCGCACATATAAATACACTGGCAGAATCCTTAATATATTATGGGTTTAGATATAAACACAGAATATTAAATTTAAATTAAGAAGGAACAGTTTTTTCTGGAGAATATTATATTAAAAGAAGTATTTGTGCTTATAAAAAATGTCAGAATATTCCTTATATAAAATGCCATAATTAACATTTTTTCTCAGTCTACGTGTATGTAGATTATAAGGAAACACCCCCATTCACATGCTTACATAGACACATCACCCACTTGGCACTCGTTTATGGCGTAGCGGTGGTACGACGCCGTGAAACATAACACACACTTAATCTCAATGTCACTAATTCCCCATCGCATCCCCATATTCCCCATCTTCCCTATTCCCTACTCTCTAGTCTTTCCACAGAGCTGCCTGAGGCGGATAAGGATGCGGCGGCCGGCTCTTTTGCATTCGTGGTCCCTTGGTGGCGCCAGGTGCTATGGAGCATACTCTTTGGCGGCATGGTCATTGTGGCCACCGGCGGCAACCTAATTGTTGTCTGGATTGTGATGACGACCAAGCGGATGCGGACGGTAACCAACTACTTCATAGGTGAGTGAGTGAGCGAGTGAGCGAGCGGCTGATTTACAGCCAGATGTCACGTGGGCAAACACTGCGTATACGCGATGAAAAATCACGCATACGCCGTGTTTGCCAGTGTTAAGTTACCTTTTTGACTGGATGAGCTATGGCTTTGGCTCTCTGCTTTAAATTCCACTTACGAAAATTCCTACCAACTTTTCTTCTGACAAAATTTAAGTAAAATAATAAATACCCTGCTCTTTAGCGGAGAGCTTTAATTATTTTTGGCCGGAAATATTTTTAATTTAGACTTTTTCTCCAATTACTTACTTCCCTTTTGTATTTAGCCTCCGAGGTCGCCTTTCCCCAAGGCTGTATTTAAGTCTCCTTGTGGCAGGCGGAAGGCCGGATTGCCGATTACCTATTTATGGCTGCTGCACCGTGAGGCACTTAAAGTCAGACATTTTGCCTGCGCCCTGTTGCACCTCGGAGATACTATAACGTGGCAACCACGTCCTCCTGGCAGCATTTTGCAAATTTGAGCTAAGTGAGGGCGAACGAAACCTGGATGGCATTAATTTTAATATCCTTAGCTTTGGGCACAAAATCAAGTTATGAACTATGCCGGCACAGGGCTGAGCATGGCTTTAATTAATTGAATCTGCAATCTGCTTTGAGTCACGTCTCCGAGTGCATTTAATTTGCAGTCAAACACACACAATTTAATTTGGGCTAAGCACACTTTTAATAAATTAAGTCATTGCCTTGAAACATCAAGTGGTGCTCGTGCAAAGTTTGAAAACTTGAAAACTTTGACTGCAACTTGCTATCCAATCATAATGTCATTACCGGCATTTGGCATTTACAATGGCAGCCAAGTTGTGGCAAGTTCCTTGAGGATACAGGAATATCTGAGGGGTGCCTGCATTATGCATGTACAATTATTTCAAGAGAATAACCAAAGTAACTCGAGACTGAAGCTTACCTCTAAGCCACCGCTTCCGAATCCAAGAAATAACAAAGGAAAAAGTTACCTCTCACTCCTCCTCTCAGTCTGACTTGGTAATGAGTATTGTTATTATTATTGAGTAAACTAAATGCCTGTTGAGCTGACAGGCTTTGCTGGGGCTTTTTGAATTTGCATTTATAAATACACATTGGCAATCATTATTAGTAACAAGTTCTGACGTTTTAATCATTTTTGGGCCTGAAAATTTCAAATTCACATCACAGCCATCTGGAACAGCTCCGCCCGCCCTGCTGGGGCTCGGAATCGGGTTCGGGGTTCGGGTTTCAGTGGAGAAGGTAGCCAGTCACCGGATGATAATCTTCTTTGGGTTCATTATCAATGCGTATTTGCATCTTTTGTTTGAGTTCGTCGAGGCTGAGCATGATTCGAAGCAGGAGTCTCTTTACTTTTACGCTAAAGATCAAAACATTTACTCGAACCTTGCCACCAAAAAAATATTCTATATTAAAGCGAGTGTTAATGGTAGGCTTTCAAAAACCGAATAAAAATATTGATTATTTCGGTTTAATGGAGCATTTAATTTAAATCGAATCTTATATGATTGCTATGCTAATTTTGTGAGTATATTTTACAGTCTTTCTGTTATATATTACTTACTATGAAAATTAAAAGCTCTAACTTTAAGGTTTAATTATAATTATACAAATTTTGTAAAATATATTTTCTATTCAAAATTTTTTTTTATAAAGAAGTTCCTTAGGAACCACAGTAGATCAGTTGGAATAGGAAAGAGTGTTCTCCCAGCGGGAATTCATGCCTAAAAAAGTTCTCCATTTTGTTATTAATTAAAATGGGCCAGAATCGATATTTTGGCTACGTGGCTGACAGGTCCAGGCTCCGGGGCAAATGGCAATCGCTGTAGTCAACGGCCCCGGGAGCAGCCAAGACGATTGTTACAATGCGACACGTCGCCTCGTGTCGAATCTTGTCCTAGGAGTAGGCGTCGCAGGACTCGGGAATCGGGAATAACATGAGGACACGGGCTAATGTTCGCCAGAGAACATTTGTTTTATTGTAGGTGCTTCGTGTTGCTTTTTATTCTATTCTCGGGCGCCTCCGTCGCCTTATCTCCAGCAGATAATGAAAAGTAAACAAAGGCGGGGACTTTTTCTATTCTTTTCTTTTCTTTTTTGGCTTCGTCTTCGTTTCTGTTTTTGTATATATTTTCCTGGCCTGGCCTTTGTGCCGGCTGATTCATTGGCATGTAAATCGGCCCAAATGCAAATGAAATACAATAAAAGTGTATCAAGTAATGAATGATGGCTGCCATCGCCATAGCTACTCCGCAACTTCCTGTTGATTGTCAGGCGAGCAAATATGGCTGCCAAATAATAAAAGAAAACGAAAATAAGTTTGCCACTCGTCGGGGGGAAGGGAACGGAAAGGAAAAGCCGGTGAAAGTGCACTTTATTCCTTAGTAATTATGAATGTACCTACGCATAAATAAAAGGTGGCGAGGTTTTCTCTTTTTTTTCGCCCAGTCAAGGTTGTGTAATTAGAAAATTTCTTTTGTTGTTTGTTTTCACGCATAATTTGCTTACTTTTGGCTCTTGAACAGATAAGAGTGATTGTTTGCTACTAACTTTTCCAGTTCAGTACACGAAAAAAAACTCAGATCACTGGTCAATTATTATAAGTAATAAATGAGGAACTTCTGGGGTCTTTTTGAGAAGGCGTTTATTTGATTAAATATAAAACAAAGGAAATTCATTTAAAAGTACTTAAAGCTTTAAAATAATAAAAGTAAGTACTTAAATATATTTTTATTTTATTTTTCCCCTCTCTTAGTGAATCTCTCCATTGCGGACGCCATGGTTTCCAGCCTGAACGTCACCTTCAACTACTACTACATGCTAGACAGCGACTGGCCCTTCGGCGAGTTCTACTGCAAGCTCTCCCAGTTCATCGCCATGCTGAGCATCTGCGCCTCCGTCTTCACCCTGATGGCCATCTCCATCGACAGGTGAGCTTGGGGGGAGAGTCGCGCTTTGAGAAGGATCAAGGGTTATGAGCGCTTATATGCAAATGCACCCTTATCAATCACGGTCAAGGAGCGTACGCAACCCATTCGTTTTAATAGGATTTCCATAGGTCAGCGCACGCATGCATGGATGGCCTGTCACAAAGCGCAAAATGAGAACCCATCAAAATACACGTTCCTGAAAAATACATAAATAAATAATGTTCCACCCACTTAAGCCTCAAACACAATTTATTGGAGAGAAGTAATTCACTTCAGATCCCGAGCGCATAAATCGAATTGAACTGTGTCTAGTCGACAAAATAACTGCCATTTCAGGGAATGTGCATAAAAAATGTTTCGCATATTTCGAAAGCAATTATTTATGGGGCAAAGCTAGAGCTCATAAATCGAACAAATCGGTCAATTGATTAAATCTTTTATCTACGAGAGTATTGAGTGAATATTTTCCGTTTAACTTTAACTTTAAATCTACTAGAAAATTATAAAAACCAAAGAAATTCATTTATTCTAGCCGCAGTTATTTCCTGGCACAATAAACTCCCGCACTTAATGACTCGAGCCTTTATTGCCTGGCGGTATCTACCCCAGAGGCATCCCGAAACCCAGGAGATTAAATTAATTTTCGGCTTTTCCCGGGACCCGCCTTTAATTTGATTTCGCGCAGCTTTTTTTCGGTTCGATAATCAGCTTATGGCCGGCGCCCGCCTCGTCCTTGTCCTGTGTTAAATGGCACCTCTCTTTGCCTCTCCATTGCCTGTTGCAGATACGTGGCCATCATACGGCCGCTGCAGCCGCGGATGAGCAAGCGGTGCAATTTGGCCATTGCCGCGGTCATCTGGCTGGCCTCCACGCTCATCTCCTGCCCCATGATGATCTTCTACCGGACGGAGGAGGTGCCCGTGAAGGGCAAGAGTCCGCGCACCGTCTGCTATCCGGACTGGCCGGATGGCCAAACCAATTATTCGACGCTGGAGTCCCTGTGAGTATCCCAAAAAACCGAAAAGCAGACACCTGAAGCCAAATTCATGGCTGTAATAGCTCTCAATATCCTCAACGATTCCTATGCCACTGAACTAGGGACAAAGGAATGATTTAGAAGTGGACACTACACTGGAATAAAATTAAAAGACAAAGCTGCTTCTTAAGGCTTCATTTTCACTAGAATTTCCAATGGAGTCTAGCTGCAATATTGGTAAAATTCTTGTTAGAAAACTTCAAATACTGTATTATATTTATTAGTAAAATAAATTCTTTCAAAGAATAACTCTTAGATAATTCTTCCAAGCCTCCTGATTCTCTTTTACTTCAGCACTTAAACAATTTAATAGTTAAACGAATATATACACATAATTGACCCTCAGTTTTTTCAGTGTACAGTGCATTGTATTCCCAGCTTTTAGGAGTTTTTAGATCAAAAAATCAGAACGTCATTCAAGCCAGAGGTTGCACATGCACACAGAGACAATCGGATTCCGGGGAGCCAGTGTGGGCTACTAGGATAATCTGCGGAGTCGGGTCGTAAAAGCTGACATTCGGAGACAACTGAACCAAGTTATAAAACAAAAAAAGTAATGTCTGAATGGTTGAATACCGAATGCTGAATGCTGAATACTGAGTACCGAGCACCGAACCCCGAACCCCGAACCCCCGAACACCGAATCCCCGGAAGCTGAATGGTTCTGGTTGCCGGCGGCAAATCAGGAAGAGGAACCATATAAAACGTGTTGCTTTTTACAGCCATTTTGTATGGCAATTTGGTAGCAGTGGGTGTCCTGTGTTCTGTGTCCTGTGTCCCATGTCCTGTGTCCCCTGGTGTTATGCATTGTGTCCCACATGCAAGGCCATTAATTTTAGATTCATTCCAAATTGCTACTTGCTCAATAAAAAAATAAAACAAAGGCCGAGAGCCGAAAGCCGGCAACAATGTACGATGGAGCGATAGGGATTTTAAAAGCATTTGGCCGACTAACTGAACGGCTTGTAAACACGATGTCTGATCGACTCTATTTATTTGTGATTTGTCCGCCTTTGTCCCATTTTTGCAGCTACAATATCCTCATCCTGGTACTCACCTACATCCTCCCCATCG
Organism: Drosophila auraria; assembly: GCA_008042615.1. Taxonomy (NCBI): domain Eukaryota; kingdom Metazoa; phylum Arthropoda; class Insecta; order Diptera; family Drosophilidae; genus Drosophila; species Drosophila auraria. The sequence continues at coordinate 80,288 of VNJW01010280.1, forward strand.
TCTCCATGACCGTCACCTACTCGCGGGTGGGCATCGAGCTCTGGGGCTCCAAGACCATCGGCGAGTGCACTCCGCGGCAAGTGGAGAATGTCCGGAGCAAGCGGCGGGTAAGTGTGAAGTCCCGAGTTCCCTGGACTGTAATTAGAGCTGGTTGTGTCTCTGCCCGAGATTGTCATCTCCTGGGGCCCCGTGAGTGCTCTTTAAGGGGGTAAAAGTGCAGCAGTTTGTGTTTCAGATACTATTATTTCATTCAAAATAATAGTATAGTGTTTTTATGAATTGATTTGGCTTAAATGATTTGGAATTGTTTTGCTTTTTGTTTCAACTTGGTTGAACTTACCTTAAGCTTTAATTCAACTTTTGCTTTGCAATCTGTTACAACTTTTTATGGACTTCAGCTGAACTTGCTAGAGCTATGTAACTTTTTGAAAAGTTAAAAAGCCATAAAAAAGAGAAATAAACAATAGAATAATCGGAAAATACTGTTTTCGGATTTTTGTAATCGATTTTTTAGCTATTTAAGCAACTTATTAATATGGTTTGTCATAAAATCCTCAAATATAACGTTAAAATACTTTAAAGTAAAGTATTCCTTACCTTTCCGTTTCACTTTCCATCAGTACCTTATTGCTCTTACCCTTTTAATTAAAATCAATTAATTACACCTCAATAATTAAAATATATTAAATTTCTGCCATTTCCTCAGGTGGTGAAGATGATGATAGTCGTTGTCCTGATATTCGCCATATGCTGGCTGCCCTTTCACAGCTACTTTATTGTGACATCCTGCTACCCGGCCATCACCGAGGCGCCCTTCATCCAGGAGCTTTACTTGGCCATCTACTGGCTGGCCATGAGCAATTCCATGTACAACCCCATTATATACTGCTGGATGAATTCGCGGTGAGTGGAGCTCCGTGTTTGTGTGGTCACCCCCAACCAGAGACGAATCATGTAATTTGCGGTTGAATTAGCTACATTAGGCCACTAAGTGCAGTGGCTATCGGGGCATCTCAGCAGGAAACCCTTCGACGGATTAGCAGTCGCGGGACTCCTCCCCGGAAACCGATGTCTCTGTCATCATTATCAATGCGGTGACAGGGACAACATTTCCGTGGTTATTTGGGGCTGTAGGTTGGAAAATAGTTTTGTTAATATAAATGACACCATGATTCTCACAAAAAGAGTTACAGCTGGGGTTAACATGTTAATATCCAGCCAAAAGTTAAAGGTACATTTAGCCAACATTATAAAAACTTTTAAAAATAATAAAATTAGTTAGTAAATTATGCAGAATCATTCGCCTGAGAGGCCAACACAAAGTATTTAATGGAAATTTAGCTTTTCAACTTTGAGTAACCAAACGAGTTTGAGAATAACAAAAATTCGGGGGAACAAAGAGGTAGCTCTCGGACCTCAACAAAGGCATTGCACGCACATATATATAGTATAGTATATATGGTATATCGGATATGTTACATACGGACGCGTACAAATTGGCAGTTGGTGTTCGCGCGCCCGTGTCCGGAAAAGCGTTACGGATTGCAATTAATTCCGCTCAGTCAGCGAATATCTGACTGATGGTGGAACGCTGGCCCGGAACGGAGCCCCGGGATAATGGGTTCTCTGCGCCGTGTGACAGAAAAAAAAAAAAAAGCATTCACGCCAACACGTGTGGCCAGCCAGGAGCTCCTGTCAATTGATGGCGCCCCATATGCAAATGATGACGACAACGACCACGATGAAGGGTTTATTTATGCCCCCCAGGAACATGGAGATATTAAGTTGCCGCGATGGCCTCCAGCGGAGGAGGCACTCCCGAACACTCCTGTGCGGTGTGTAGGTCGATGTACTAAAGGGAGCAATAATAGTTGCGTAAATAGAACAAGTTGATGGGCTCCAAGGATGGCCAGACGCCAGCCATTAATCCTCGATTAAACAAGTCTGGTGAAGGTTGAGGTGGAGCTGCCATTGGAATGGGCTTTATTAGTTCTTAGGATCTGTACTGGCTGGGGGATACCTGTTGCTGAACGAAGGCCAACTATGATCGATTAAAGTGTTTATTTACTAATTAAGTCTCTGAATCCTTTTAGGTTTCGTTACGGCTTCAAAATGGTCTTTCGCTGGTGTCTGTTTGTCCGGGTGGGCACGGAGCCCTTCAGCCGGCGGGAGAACCTGACGTCGCGATACTCCTGCTCCGGCTCGCCGGATCACAACCGCATCAAGCGCAATGGTAAGTCCATCCAAGGGACAAGAAATAATAAGGACTAATGAGTTTGGCATTGATAGATACCCAGAAATCGATACTTTACACCTGCCCCAGCTCACCGAAATCGCATCGAATTTCGCACAGCGGTGAGTTAGCAGCTCCTCAAGTGGACTTAACTTAATTATCTTTTTATTCTTCATTTCCCATTTTTGATTAGGAACTCTCCGCAATGCCACGCTGAGGAACAGCCAGCAGCTGGACAACCAGTCCGGCAGGAAGCGGCTGTCCTACCAGCAGGAGCTGCAGCAGCGCTGGACGGGGCCGGGCCCAGCCACCAACTCCGGCGGCAACTCCAACAGCACTACCACTCAGCTGCTCTCCTGACAGCCGGTTATCCAGGTAGATCCGCCCGAGAGTGTGGAGCTGCAAACCCAGATTGTCTGCTCGTCGCCGTACAACAACAACTACAGGCGAGGGAATCCGGGAACGGGCTCGGACAGGGATCGGGATTCCAGCGATGACAAAACCTGGCTCTAAGCTAACTTAAGGTCTCGAATTTATACTTTTACCCTGTCGTTCGACCCTAGACTACCTGGTCTGGACTTCAATTCGTTCTCAAAGAAACAGAAACTAGGTTAGGATAGCAACTTTGCCGATTTCAGTCCCCCTGACATATCACAGACCCCAACAATTTCAAATACCTCGCTTCAGTGAGAGAGGTTGTTCGTGCGAGGAAAGACTATATATAATCCAGTTTCAGGCACCAAAGAGTACGTTTCCCGAGCCCATATGTCCACTTAATGTTTAGCTTAAATATTTACGGAAATAACTAGGCCAGCGGCTGATCCAAACGTGCAACTGTAAATATTCGGATTGGTTCCTAGGCGCAGTTTTTAATTATTCTCAATGCTGCTTACGGCTGCTTGCTTAAGTTGTAACAAAAAACCAAACAAATGACTTTGAATGTGTATTTGTGCGTGTAAATATAAATGTCTGAATATATAAACCTATTGCGAATAAAGCGTCTTGCTCCATCAAAATGTTGTTCCGAGTTCTATTCGGTTTCCGGGTGCACAAATAGAGACTCTGTCAACAGCCGCCGCTGCCGCCTCGACTGACTTTGTTTGCTCAGCCATTCCATCTATATTATATTTGGAGTGCGAAGTGCGAGTAAGCCAGTGGCACCCCTCTGCCAGGCTGTAAGATGTATTTAAATATGAATAATCCAACTGCCTAGGGCGCCATCTCTCAGTGTGAATAAAAAACGCGTATCCAAGTGCATATGTGCGTGTGTTAAGGGCTTCATATATGCCCACAAGGCATCTAGGCTCTCTCGCCGGCGTATCAATTTTTTATCAGTAACCATTTTAGAGAAAATTGCATTTGATTTTTTGTGTATTTCATTTCATTTTATGATGTTCCTCATGTTCCTGATGCTGAGCACTCCCCCATAAGCCACCGAAGCGTGAACATATCTCGTATTTCAACACACCCCTCAGCACACACTTAATTCCTACAAGTTATGAATAATTCGGGGATTTTTCGTACCTGCCACAGGTAGAGATGAAGGGCACTCGAGAACCTTCATGATTTATTATTGGTTACACCCTTTAAATACTGGCTAAAGAGAGTATTTGTAAATAGTGCTAAGTTAAATATTATATTTTCCCACGTTTATATTTAAATATTAAACTTTGCCAGAATACAGAGTGTATTAAGGTCGCAAGCATCCCTTACTATTTTCGCGCTGGAGCTTGTTTTTTGAATCACTGGAGGATTGTTTTCACAGAATTTACCATACATTAGCGGGAGAGTCACACGGATTTCTACTTTGACCAGATATATACTCAAATGTGTACTTGCTTTCCCCATTTCCATATGTGCTCTCACTCGACAGGATTCAAGTGTAGCCCCTTGTGATGGCAACAGGAAGTCTAAATATGGGGTTTCCGTTTCCGCGGCTTTTTAAAGCGGCAGTATGGTGGAAAGGGAACAAAAAGTAATAGCTTTTTCAAGAGAAGAACAGAAAATGGGTAACAGGGTTTTTATTATGAATTTATTTAAATGAGTTTTGAGCTCTTAGCTTTATATCTAGTATTTTCTATTAACTAGATTATTTTGATATATTTTTGATAAGGTTATTAATCCCTATTACACATTACTCAAGTCTCAGAATTGTATTATACATATTATTTGCGAAACTACCCCATTTAGAGGGTTTATTATATAGCACTAAACAGGTCATAAAAGAAAGGACATTACATTTTAAGGATTGGTTCGTACTTAGCCGCGAAATGACTGGCTGAACTGACCAACTATTGGGTTATCTTAATGGCACATACTAAACAAGTACCCCTTCTCGGGCTGCGCCCCATCCTCTGCCTCCAAGGCCATGCATAAAGCACAAAACAAAATGGAGACGCCGCCATAATGCATTGGTCGATGGCCTTGTGGCCACTTTTGCACACACATGTGTGTGTAGTACTTAAAAGCAGAATGAAAAGCCTTTTAAATGCAGGTCGTTAGCTGGGCCTCAATCAGGTCCAGATGGGTTATATTGGCCAGGTCCGTGGCTCATTAATGAAGATCCTCCAGCTCCAGCTCCAGCTTAATGGCGGGCAGGAAGGCGTCTTCGTCGTAGCCTACTTATGAGCGCAAATCACAGGCTAATGTGTGTGTCTGCTGCATAAATATGCGACCGGGGACAGAAGGCGGAAGCGGACACAATGGGCCAACTTTAGGGCGAGGCACAGTAGAGTCGTTAAAGGCTCACCTTTATAAACATAAAACAATAGACGTACACACATTTTGCCCACGGATTCACGGGATCCGGAATACACGGAATCCATGTGCAAATCTGTGCCGCACACACCCCCTCCGGAGACATGTCAAACACATAAAGAAGGCCAACCGGGGGCTCAATAAGCGACTTGGTCGGGCCAAAGCTGCGGATGCGGTGAAGCCGGCCACCAACCACCAACCGCCCATAATTGAATCTTTGGGTCGTCGTGCACCGCCGCACACATACAAGGCCAAAACCAGGCATCCATTCCAGGAAAGCTAGCGAAAAAACAAGCAGGGAAATACCTTCAACATCTTAAAGGGTAACTTACCTTAAAAATTCTTACAAAAAAGTTACAAGAAATTATAAATACTTTAAAATGTATTCTTGGTATTAAAAGGAAACATCTTCTTAGAAATATTTAACATTACGATTGTCCCTACTTTTCATTAATTAAATTACAAATAATTCAAAGAGGTTTTCCTCTGTGCAGCTGAAAAGCCAAGCAAATTATATTTAACTCGAAAAAATGGCAAGCATTTCCGCTCGGCGGTTTTGCGGACGACAGGTTAATTTTTACAAGTTTCTTCCAATCTCCTGGATTTATCTGGCCATGATTAAGCTGCATCCACGTTCGAGCTGTAAGTTTTAAGTTTCATTGTTTTGGCTCGGGGCGGTTTTTGCGAAAAACCAATTTTATTCAATTGGATTTTACGGAATTGAAGTCTACCTCCACCCTAGCTTGGCTAGGACAGGTACTCATAGCTATTGAGATATTTAAACATCTTGCTGTACTTTTGAAATCGGCCTGAAACTTTCAGAATAGTCCTATTTATATTTGCAGTTAGTATAAATGTTGAAACGAGCGAAATCGACCACTATATCCTATAGCTGCCATAGGAATGCTGGCGAAATGATTGGGAAAAAAAATGAGAACTTCTCTGTTGATTCGGTTTGTCGAGGTTAACAGTTCTACACTTTCCATCCAGTTTTCTCATTGATGAGAATAAAATACCAGGCACACCAGAGGAGCAGGCTCTGCCGGCTGTAAATGGCCAGTTTCTGGAGAGGATCAGGCTTTGCCGGCTGTAAATGGCCAGTTTCTGGAGAGGATCAGGCTTTGCCGGCTGTAAATGGCCAGCTTCTGGCGAAGATCAGGCTATGCCGGCCGTAAATGACCAGTTTCTGGACAAGAACAGGCTCAGCCGGCTGTAAATGGCCAGTTTCTGGAGAGGATCAGGCCCTGCCGGCTGGAAATGGCCAGTTTCTGGAGAGGATCAGGCTCTGCCAGCTGGAAATGGCCAGTTTCTGGAGAGAATCAGGCCCTGCAAGCTGGAAATGGCCACTTGCTGGAGAGGATCAGGCCCTGCCGGCTGAAACTGGCCAGTTTCTGGAGAGGATTAGACCCTGCCGGCTGAAAATGGTATATTTAGGCTTGAGACAAGCCTAAAAGTATGCTACAAAAAAAATTTAAGAACAGTGTAGCATACTTTTAGGCTTGTTAATATATGTAGCCCAAATTTGACCCTATTTAGGCTTGTAACAAGCCTAAAAGTATGCTACAAAAATTGTTTTAAAATAGTGTAGCATACTTTTAGGCTTGTTACAAGGAAATAGGGTCAAATTGAGGCTATTTTTGACCCTATTTGGGCTTGTAACAAGCCTAAAAGTATGCTACAAAAATGATTGAATAATAGTGTAGCATACTTTTAGGCTTGTTAATATATGTAGCCCAAATTTGACCCTATTTAGGCTTGTAACAAGCCTAAAAGTATGCTACACTATTTTTTTTAATTTTCTGTAGCATACTTTTAGGCTTGTTAATATATGTAGTGCAAATTTGACCCTATTTAGACTTGTAACAAGCCTAAAAGTATGCTACAGAAAATTTTAAAAAATAGTGTAGCATACTTTTAGGCTTGTTACAAGGCAAATAGGGTCAAATTGGGGCTATTTTTGACCCTATTTGGGCTTGTAACAAGCCTAAAAGTATGCTACAAAATTTTTTGAAAAATAGTGTGGAATAGTGTAGCATACTTTTAGGCTTGTTACAAGGCAAATAGGGTCAAATTTTGGCTATTCTTGACTCTATTTACAAGCCTAAAAGTTTGCTACACAAAATGTTTGAAAAATAGTGTAGCATAATTTTAGGCTTGTTAATATAGCCCAAATTAAACCCTATTTACAAGCCGGTAGAGTCTGATCCTCTCCAGAAGCTAGCCATTTACAGCCGGCAGAACCTAATCCTCTCTGGAAACTGGCCGTTTACAGCCGGCAGTGCCTCTCCAGAAACTCAGGAATTCAGGATCCTCGCCTGAAACTGGAGAAACTCCCAGAAACTCGATTTTTTTGGCTATAAACTATCATAACTAAGCCAAAACAGCCTTAAATTCAATTCGGAAAGCGTTTCTATGTTAGTTTTTTGTTGGGTAATTAATCTAAGTATTGGGTTTAGAAATTTAAAAAAATTAATTTTTTGTCAATTTTTGAGAATTTAGATGATGTATCCCCTTTCTAAATTTTGAAAAATAGGCAAAATTTTTTTTTTTTTTTCAGTTTAATCAGAAACACTAATGGCAGTCTCTTAGCCGAAAAGTAGAAAACAATTGCATTTTATAATTAATGTACATCTTTTGGGGCGCACCCCCACCGGCAGGGCCTGATCCTCTCCAGAAACTGCCCATTTTCTGCCGGCAGGGTCTAATCCTCTCCAGAAACTAGCCAGTTTCAGCCGGCAGGGCCTGATCCTCTCCAGAAACTGGCCACTCACAACCGGCAGAGCCTGATCCTCTCCAGAAACCATCCATTAATATGATCCATTAATAAATATAAACTTCGGCTTGGCGAAGTTAGCTTATTTTCTTTTTTATAATTTTTATTGTAAAAATGTAACAAAAAATGTCTTTTTTTTGGCATAAAATACACACATGATTCTAGGAATACTTTAGACTAATCCAGACACGAAGGGGTTGCATCAATCCTTTATCCGACTTATTACCTTCAGATAGTGGATCAGATGCTCGCCTATATTGGGTTTAATGTAGAAGATACATTGTGATTGGCGCTGAATCCGGTCGTCGACATCCTGTTCGTGGAGCTGCAGCAAGTCGGTCAGCGAATCGTTGGCAATGCTTTGAAGTCGCGAGGCATTCAGGAACTTCATGATGCGCTCGTTGGTATAGTTCAGTTGCTAAAACACATAGTTATTTACTAATCTCATTAAATTATAGTTAATATAGCCAATAGCTCACCCCCTCTAGGTCATCCTTTCTCTCGGACTTCAGGCTGAGGTAGAGCTTTGATGGATCCTCTCGGTCTGCCACCACATCCACCTTGGAAACGGGGGAGGCGAAGGCCAGGTCCTCGCTGTCGGGCTGCATTATGGCCAGCACGGATGAGGTGAGGAACACCAGAGCCGGACGCAGCTGTGTGCTGACCAGCAGGGTGATTTCGCAGAAGAACAGCATCTGATCGTGGCTCAGCTCTTCGGGCAGGTAGCTCCAAATGCGCGAGGAGCTGCCGTGCAGGGCCACGTTTCTCGTAATACTGGGCTCCACCTGCTGGGGCATTGCATTGAAGCCTACCGTATGGAGGACGCCCTGACCTGTGAGAGCCAGCATTTCAGCAGCTCCACTGATGGGCTTCGTAAACGCTCCCACGATGCCCTTGGTGAGGCCAGCGATGACCCCAACGGAAGAGCGGGCCTCCAACGTGTGATGGGCCAATCCGCCGACGGCCCCCAGCAGACTGATGCCCAGTCCAGTCAGGCCCTGTGTTAGTCCATCGGCGAATCCCTGAGGTCTTGCCCGCCGCCTGGCCTCCGTCAGCTCGATGTGCTCTGCGTCCAGGGTCAGCCTGTCCAGGTTCCGGGCCACTGATCCGGCCAGTTTGGTCACGGAATTCACCGTTCCGGCGGTCACGTTGCGCAGCAGAGAGGCAGATCCTTGGGTCACGCCCACCAGGAAGCCCCAGGGTCCGCGGAAGAGACCCTGCACGGGCATGGACACAAAGTCGCGAAGTCCGGTGCTGAACGATCGAGCCAGGCCGCTGGGGCTGCCCAAGATCTCCAGCGAACCCACCACCCAGCCGGCGCCGAAGATGGCTCCGCTGAGGTAGTGCAGGCCCAGGGACTGACCAAATCGCAGGGGAACTGTGAGGATTTGCTGCCGCTCGTAGCGGGAAAAAGAGAGCGGGGAATGATCTAGAGCTATGTAGAGCCTCGACGAGGTATGGACGGAAAGCAGCAGACTCAGTGGCTCCACAGTAAAGCTATTGAGGCGCAGGGGCTCCGATATGTACAGGGATTGGGCTACGACCTGGTCGGGAAGGAGGGCTTGCCCGGCGGACAGCAGGATCCTCTCCTGCTCCGCAGAGGGACTATACACACAATGCGAGGGCTCGCACTCCACGAGTGCCTCCAGCAGCTGGTTGAGGTAAGCGTCTTCGATGTAGACGCGGAACGGGGGGATCTGGCAGCGCACGCTCTGCAGCTGCATCTCATCCTGGTAGAACACGAAGGTGAACAGGGAGACAGGAGCACGTTGGGCCTGCAGCTTGTAGACGGCGTCAAGGTCGTAGACCTGCGGCAGGGCACAGCTGCGCCTGTACAGCTTCTCCGCGCACAGCAGCACCGGGAAGTCGTACTTTCCACTGGAGTACAGCTGGTTGTCCACCTGCAGATTGGGCAACTGCAGGCTTAGCTCCCGCTGGTCGTCGTCGTCGTCGTAGATCGCCATTAGGTCGTCGGCGTAGATATTGCACACTTCCGTCTTCAAGTAGTCATTCTCACGGCTGTCCGTCTGCAGGCTAAACACAAAGCTCTTGATGAAGACCTTGATCCTGGTCTGCAGCTTCGTCTCGCACTCCTCGCTGAAGTGGGCACAGGCCACCATGTCCGGCAGGGGATCCTTCTCCTCGGGCCTCTGCTCCTCTGACCCCAACAGCTCTTGCTCCTCAGCTGGCATTAAGCTGTTCTCCGGCTTGGTCAGGCGCGAGCGCAGGTCCTTCACCGAGAACTCCAGCTGCTGGGCTATGTAGTAGATGTTCAGACGGATGACGCGGTGCTTGTCGCAGACAACCACCTTCACGTCGCCGTGGCCGGGTATGTGGAGGAACTTTTGCCACGTCTTGTCGGTCCTCACTGGCTTCGACCAGCCAATCTTCTGCTTGCCACATTGCTTGCCTAAAAATTAAAAGTCAGAATATAGTAATGACTAGCAAAATTCGAACTGCTTCCCACCCTTGTAGGCCGCCAGGGAGAGGTTGCACATGGTGAACTCCACGTCCGGAAAGTTGGCATACATCTGGGGCGGCGTGTAGTAGCACTTGCTGTGGGGCAGCACCAGCTGGTTCCACTCAAAGTGCCTGCCCACGAACTCCGAGTTCGTGCAGCTCACATTGCTGTGCTCCGAGGCACTGGTCTGGGCCACAATGAACTTTATGTTCGTGTTGTTGCTGATGACGATGGCCGGCGCCGTGTCCCGGAACACGTTCAGATAGAGCACGTTGTCCTTCTCCACCAAGGTGATCATCAGCGGAATGGATTCGCGCCCCGCCTGCAGGCTGAAGCAGCGCCTGGCGAAGGGTATGGCCAGGGGAATAGGTATGGAAATGTCCCGGTGGCCGCCCACACTAAAGCAAACGAAGTACACGAATGCGGTATCACAGTTGTGCTTGGCCCTAAGATCGTGAAAGACCTCCAGTGTGGTCCCAATGCTGCAGGAGAGATGGGTAAGTAAGGGGAAAGAAATCCAAAGAGCTCTCTTACCAGTTCTTGGTCGCATCCGCGGAGGTTAGACTGCGGGGCTGCTTGGCCATGGCATAGGCATCCACTTCCTCGCGTGTGGAGGTCTCCTTGTGGTCCATAGCCAAGGGTAGGGCATTCAGGGCCACATCAGTGAAGTTGGTCAACACGAACTTCGAACGCAATTTAAAAACGCGCCGGCAGTCGGACTCCTTTTTGTATTCCAGCATGAGGCGCAGCACTTGCTCCTTCTCCACTATGACTATGTCCACAAAGGAGTTGCAGCGCAGCGACAGGGTTCGTCCGGCCTGCGCTGGCTGCTCCTCCAAGCAAATGGGCGTGGAGGCAACCCAATCGGAGTTAAAGCGAACATGAAGGGTAAACGCATTCGTTAGCTCGGGCAGCATTTCCAGGCTATTGGCCTTTAGGTGAATGCGTGCCGGCTCCTTGATCGTGCACAGGCTCACATCCAAGCCGGTGCCGTTGATGAACATGCCCCAGGCACTCACATCCAAGCCCAAGGTACAAGAAAACTCCCTCGTGGCCCTTGTCTGGTATGTCACATCAATCGGGTTTTGGCAGGGGACACCCAGCTCCCGGTACACGCGCAGCTCTTCAGGATCGTTCAGCGGCCACTTGACTTTCCTTGACTTGGTCAGCTTGTGCAGCGCATTCTCAATGGTCCACACGTTGGCATCGTAGTGGAAGAACTTGTGCCAGTCCATCGTCCTCAACATAAGCGTGTACTCGCTCTCAGAAGTATCCCGCAAGGGACCCCTAGAATTTAAATATGAACTAAACAAGCAAGAGGCTAACTTCGGAAAGCCGACGTTTGTATACCCTTGCAGTTTGCTAACTTGGAAAAGGCATAACTAAGCCAAAATTGCATATATTTCAGTTTGGAAAGCTTTTTCGTGCTATTTTGTATCAGATTAATTAATCTGCATATCGAGTTAAGGAATTTTAAAAAATGTATTTTTTTTCAATTTTTAAGAATTTTAATGATGTAACCCCTTTCTAAATATTGAAAAAATACAAAAAAATTTTTTTTTTTTTTTTTTTCAAAATTTTGATTGTTAATATTAAAGATTTTAATGGCGAATCGAAATATATACGGCTTTTGGCTCTCACTTTATTTTTGGCTATAAGAGGATCCAAAGAAGACCTCAAATTCGCGCATTTTTCGATTACGAAAATAATTTGTAATAATTATCAAACAGACAGACAGACGGATATGTCTAGATCCACTTGGCTGGTGGCTGCTGATCAAGAATAAATATGCGTTATAAGGTTTGAGATACCTCCTTCACTGCGTTGCACATATCATGGCAAAATTATAATACCCTCTCCATGGGTATAAAAGGATTTAGGATTAATTTAGGATCTTTAAAAACTTACGAAAACTGAAAGGCCACGGTGTGCTCTGTGGCATGAGTGGTGGCCGTGTTCAGAGCCCACCGTCCGCCCTTCGCTGCGATGGCGCAGCTCTCCTCACTGGTATTTTCCGTCGCCCGGACATCACAGCTGAGCCTGTTGCAAATCTCAAAGATGGGCCAAATGCAGATTAGGATTTTTTGCGGCTGAAAGTCCTCGGCGGGATGCTCTAACACCAAGTCTTCGCGCAAGATCCGAACCCACAAACTGATGAACTGCCGGGCAGATTGCGTGGGCACCTTCACCAGCCAGGGCAGGTTGTTGTTGGCCTTCAAGGGGATGTCGCCAGTGCGTCCCCTGCCGCCGGCACTCAGCTTTAAACTAAGGAGGAGGTAATGGTTATTATTAATTAATTAATAAATTATTCATTAAACTTACCGCATATTAATATCAGCATCACGCGTTACTTGCTGGTAGAACGAGGAGGACCTCTCCTTGGGCGACAACAGGTGTTCCGGCGGAGCGTTCTCTTCGTAGCTGGCTCCCTCCAGCCTAAACTCTGTGATGAGGCTATAGGGCACCATGCTGATCAGCTCGATCTGGCCCTTGACCAGTATGTATATCTGAGTGGCCGACAGCTTGCCCATCTTGAGGGTAATGCAGCAGTCTCCCAAGCGCAAGTGCTGCACCCTGTGCTCCTCCTCGAACTTCAGAGGTATGTGAACGCTGTCACTCGACTCCGACGCCTGCTGCGTATGGGGACTCCTGATGAAGAACGTCAGCTCTTGCCGGAAGTAACAGCTCCTAAAGTGATAGAACTGCACTTCACTGGGCGCCACAACAATCCTTTCAACCGTGCCCGTTTGGCCGAAGCAAATGGGAGCCTGCATCCGGTTGACCACCAAGCATTTGGGCATTAGGGCGTGCCGGTTCTCCCGCTGCTGCAGCACCTCCTGCCAATGGTGCTTGGAGCTCAGCAGGGTGTGGATCACATAGGGACCGCAGTTGAAACGGAGCTTGTCCACCAGGAAATTAGCCTCCACTGAGGCACGGGGAGAACTGGTTAACCTGGCGTAACTTGTGAACTTCGTTGGCTCCACGATATCCAGCATATTGAGGAAACCATAGTCCAAGCACTTGACCCGACCGCGTAGTTCGGTCTGCAAGCTGAAATCGTTCCTGGAATATATCGTGGAGTGCATCTGCAGGTCTTCTACATTGACGGTGAGGAAGGTTTGGCTTATCTCCTGGCTCTGCCTGAGGCTGTACTCCTTCAGCAGCGGAGGCAGCTCTCCGCCGGCCTCTGGCTGATTCAGGAAGTTTAGTTCAATGTCCTGGCAGCAAAGCAAAACCTGCAGTTTGGGTACTTTCTCGGCCCTGAAGACGGTGTCGATGCGCATGCAACCCACCAGGACCTTAGGATGCAGTATGAAGTCATTATTTGGATCTGCCTTGAAGTCAGAGTGGATGTACTCGATCTGTAAGTAATTCTAATATAAGTTCATTACAAAGAATATTATTGAAAGCCTTACCGAAAGATCTTCATCCGTGTCGCCCTCAAAGCAGTTTCCGTCCACAGCGATCAGGGACTGCAATATGACCACTCTCCATATGGTGGCACAGATGGGGCGATCCGGTGGCGACAGCTGCTTGGTGGCGGTCTCCGAGAGCATGAAGTCGCAGTAATGCAGGAAGGTTTCGTGCGTCTCGCTAAAGTACTCCATGCGGCATCTGATGTGTATGGGATGGCTGACCTTTAAAGGGAAAATATTAAAATAAAGTTAAAGTTAAAGTTAAAATAAAGCTAAATACTAAAATAAATAATAAGAAGTTTCAATGATACTTATCACTATTAAGTGTCTAGTGCTAGTTAAAAGTTTATCTTGTAGCGCTAGGATGTAAGTCAATAAAAAAACAAGTGGGAAAGCTACAGTCGAGTGTGACCGACTGTGAGATACCCGGTACCCAAAGCATTGTGGGTGAAATTAAACAGCCCATGAACATGGAAAAAAGAAAATGTTGACAAATGAAGACTGTAAGGAATCTTTAGGATCCCTTACAATAAGCCGAAGGGAACGCAGGATAGACAGAAGAGAGAACAGTATAAGAGAAAACAGTAGAAGAGATGGAGTGAGAGCGGAGAAAGGGAGAGAAAGCTTTCAGCAAAACGGATAGTCAGCGCATAGCGGGACACGGATGCGCTGAGCAAGGAGTTTTGGCGGGAGAGCGGGCTGCTGAATTGGCAGCAGCAGCGCTGCAGAGGATCGGCGGAGCAAGGAGTTTTGGCGGGAGAGCGGGCTGCTGAATACCAGCGCTGCAGGGGGGTATAAAAGAGCGAGGCAGGAGTCAGTTGGGGAGTCAGTTGGAGAGTCAGTTGGGGAGTTAAGTGTGGAGTTAAGTCGTCGGTGAACAGTGACCAGTAAAAAGCAGTCTTAAGCTGTTCCCTTCGGAACCAGTTGAACGCTCGGTTCACCACCAACTGATCTAATCTAACCCTTTTTTTTTTTTTCAAAGTAATTACAAAGCTTTTATACAATTTAATGGTACAAAATAGGAATCGAAAAGAAAACATAGAAAAACTCAAGAGGAACGCATAGTTAGTAATTTAGAAGTTATATTTTTTCTTGAGGCGCTCGCGGATGAGCACGCCCTTGATCAGTTTCTTCCAGTTGCCATAGACTCGAGTCTCGTACTTCTCCCGCTCCTTGCGAGCCTGCTCCTGCTGGTCCTCCTCCCAGGCGGCGGTAACCACCTCCTTGAACTCCTCGCAAACAATGAAGCCATCGAACTTGGGATGGCAGAAGCCCCGATCGAAATCGAAGCCAATCACGGCATTGGCACAATCGATATTCAGCTTCTTGCAAATGCGCAGCAAGCCGGGCAATCTCAGGTGGACCGTCTTCTTGGGCAGCATGCAGGCCTTGAAGAGCTCCACATTGCCATAGGCATTCCGGGGCACAATTCCGTTCTCCGCTGTTGGCGGCTCGTATTCTTGGGTTTGCCAATAGCCAAAGACTTCCAGAGGCTGGGCCTTGAGAATAGTACGTGTGAGCTGAGGGATAAACACGATTTAACATATTTCTGATCTACTTCAGCAACTGTAACCCTTACCCTATCCCATTTGGGACGCTTGACCACCTTGTAGGGCTGCTCGCCCAGCTTAACCACCCGAGCGCTCTTCAGCCAGATTTCCCGCGAGTGCAGCAGATGGACACAGTCCCGGGAGTACACAGCCTCGCCGCGTATGAAGCCCAGGGTGGGCGCATCCGGCGGATACAGAGCCTGGAACTTGAGCAGGTGCCGCTCGAGGGCGTACAACGGATGATCCTTAAACTCGGCTATGGACTTGGGCAACGGCTTATTGGCGTGGATGCGGCGCAGCTGCTCATTCTCGGTTATATCCCGATTGGTACGACGTCCCAGATACGGGGTGATGATCTCATTCAGCCACTCCTTCTCCACCCGGAACTTTCGCACTGTGGTGCACCAACTGGAGCAGTAGCGGGCCGTCACATCCTTGAGACTCTGATCGTCCTGGAAAGCGAATACGTAGGCCAAGCCGGGCGAGGCATTTTTCCTTATGGTGTCCACGCAGTGCAGCTTCCCCTTGAACAGGTCTATGCAGATCCACTGCTCTTCCACCTCAGACCACACCTCCACCCACATATCGGACGCATCTGGACGACGCTTGACCTTTGTGCCGCCCTCATCGTCGGTGGACACCACTCGGCGATCCTTACGCAAGTTCTGCACGGACTTGGGCAGCACCGGTGCCTTCTTCACGGGCTTGGCGGGCTCGAATACCTCATCGGAGTCCTGGGACCTTTGCAGCTTTTCCAGCTTCGGACGCTTCTTGGGCAAGGGCACAGCATCATCGCCGCCATCCAGCTGGGGAATGCTCAGAGCGTTGTTGTCTTTCTGCCTTCGCGTTCGCAATTGTCGTTGAGAAGCAGCATCTGCCTTTAGGAAGGTGGGCGAGATATGGGCCTTGGTGTCTGGACTCTTTCGAGGCGCAGGATTCTGTTTACGTTCGGATACCCCCGGGGATTTGCCCTGCAAAAAGCTGGGAGATATGTGGACTTTAGGTGACTTGCTGCGCGTTCGCGTTGGCCGGGACTTGCGCTTCTCCTCCTGAGGATTTGTATTCTCCGCATTCTCGCTGTGCTTCGTCAAGCTCTGGAGCTTTACCTTGGACAGAACCAGCTTCGGTATGACCGGAGATCCCACCAGCTGCGGGGAGCTGGCGCTTTTGGTGTCCTCCCCCTCGACTTTGGGCTTGACCTGACCTCGGCGGGTACGTCCAGCCACGGGAGAGAAGGTGTCGGCTACTCGGGGCTTCTTTTCGTCGGTTGCCTCCGATATCTTTTGGGTTGTGACCCTTTTCAGCAGGGATAATTGTGGTTTGGCTTTGGTTTCGTTCGAAGGGGAAACCTTAAGGGCTGAAGCTGCCTTGGAGGTGCTTGGCTTCTCCTCAAACGATGTGTCGGAGATGCTGGATTTATCTGATCTGCTAACCATGGATTTCTCAACCAGCTTGGAGGAGAGACTGGGCTTAGTGCTCCTTTCAACCTCCCTCCTAGCTGTCCTTCCTTCGACTGCCTTTGATTTTGAATCTTCTTTCTTGGATCTGGAGGTTTCTGCTTCTTTTTTCGAGGGTTTCGTGTTGGGAGAGGACTTACTGTCCTCCTTCTTGACGTGGCTCTTTTTCTCAGCTTCCTTGGCTGCAGTTGGCTTGCTTTTGCTCTCCTTCCGCTTTGCCTCTGTGGCTTTCGCTGCCTTCTTATGTTTCTTCTTGGGCTCATCCTCATCTTCACTCTCCTCCTCATCAGAGTCGAACTCCATCTCCTGGCTTTTGTTTTTCTTCTCATTCGGTTTCATTTTGACGGGAATCAAGTCACTGGCCGCCGGTCGCAGCGGCATGGGCTGGAGATTCACGATTAGGCGACAGTTCATTCCCATTCCCCGACCAAGAACAATGAATATGAAGATCATATCCTGCTTGCAGCGGGCTTCCTTGCGCTTAATCTGCGCCAGCAAGGACTCCACAATGGCCTTCTTGTTGGGCGCGGATTGCTCGGAATATAGGTTGGGACTCAGCAGCTTGATGGCCGTCTTGAACCAGGTGACAAAGGACTGCAAATACTTGAGTTCCGTGCCCCGTTCCGTGGGATAGGCATTGCGGCTGGGCAGGAGCTTCAATGCAGCCTGCTTCAGTTCATTCGATTCGCCCAACATCCGGTTGTACTTCAGGCTGCGAGCTATCTGACACATCAAGCTGACCTTGTGGAGCAGCAGCTGCCGATCCTTGATGTCGCGATTGAGGCGACGCTTCAAGGCGTTCTCCAGCTCCAGCTGGGTCTTTTGCTCCTTGGTGGGACGCAGGTTCTGGAGGCCCACGCGGATCTCCAGGTCCCCGGAGATGTTTGGCGTGGCGGCGTCTTCCTCTTCATCGCCGGAAAGACCAGCACCTGCCACTTCCTCAAAATCGGAGTCGTCGGTATCGCCGGCAGCGGCGACCACCGTGGACACGGGTCGCGTCTTCGTGTGACGCTTGATCCGCGTCGACTTGGTCTTGCTCTTGCACGGTCCGTCCATGGGGGGTGGCGGTGGTGGTGCTGTGGTTCCTCCAGATTTCGCTACCCTCGCTCCTCGCCGCTGATTACCCTCCGGCTCGTCCTCCTCGTCTACATTCTGGTAGTTCTGGTTCTCGCCCAATGCAAGCAGCGCATTGACATCCATGGTGGCAGTCTGGCTACGCGGCGGTGTGGCTGTGACATTCCGCTTGCTGAGTGCATCCCGCGTGCGCTCCAAACTGTTGGCGTTCTCGAGGAGACCGCGAAAGTCGAAGGCATTGCCATCGGCCTTGTCCTCGATGCTGCTGTCGTTGTTGTCCTCCGATCCGGAGCCAGAGTCCGAGAGGTTCGTGATGCCGGCATTGCAATCGAATTGCGGCACCGGCGACTTCTCCTTCTCCTGCGGCAATGGCAGCTTCGCCGCCGGCGGTTGGCCGACAAAGAAGCTGGACTGCAGATCAAGATCGGCTGGATTCACCAGGTAGTCCTCCACACTGGATTCGCTGCTGGAATCAGCAGCGTTGTGCTGATCCCGAGCGCCGCTTTCATTGGGCATTCTTGCGTTTTTTGAACCCGAAGCCGAGGGCGAGTTCTGTTGCTGGGATGGCGATGTTGGGAAGGTCTTGGGCGGCGGCCGGTACTTGTTGTACAGCTTGGAGAACAGCGACTGTTGGCTGGGCTTGCGCTTCTTCACCGACGAGCCCTTGATGCCGCTGGGTGCCTTGTGATCGCCCTTTCTGCCCGCTCTGGCGGATGACCGACCGCTGGAGCCCGCTGCTCCGCCTGCGCCTCCTGCTGCTGCGCCCGCCGCCTGCAACTCATCGAAGTCGCTGTCATCGTCGTCGGAGGATTCACCCCCCTTGGCGTCCTTGGTGGGCTTCCACTCGTCCTCGCTGGCCGAGAAGCCCTCGGAAACGGAATCCTCCTCCTCGTCGGACATCTTCTTTTAATCCTTTCGGGCGCCTTTGCGTGCCACTTACAGTTATTGATTTTTACTGCGCAGTTTTGTAGGACAATCGTTACACAAGAATATCCTCTCCACTTTGATCGGTAGTCCATCGGCTTCGGCCGTGGGTTTGGCCAAAATTGTGCCTGAATTTGAGCTTGGTTTTCGGTTCTTTGGACAATTTAAACCAAATTGTGAAATTTACATTTTCGCGGTTGGTAGGAATACAGGCCAAAAGCAGATTAGATCAGCTGGTGGTGAACCGAGCGTTCAACTGGTTCCGAAGGGAACAGCTTAAGATCGCCCGGTTCACGAACGAGCTAGCTCACTTGACCAGTTCACTTCAGGGCGGGAACGGACGGAAATTTGAATGAGGGACAGCAGAAGAAGACGGTTGGGAATTTTTTTTTTTTTTTTTTTTTTTTTATTGGTCACTGTTAACTCCCCATCTGACTCTCCAACTGACTCCCCAACTGACTCCTGCCTCGCTTTTTTATACCCCCCTGCAGCGCTGCTATTCAGCAGCCCGCTCTCCCGCCAAAACTCCTTGCTCAGCGCATCCGTGTCCCGCTATGCGCTGACTATCCGCTCTGCTGAAAGCTTTCTCTCCCTTTCTCCGCTCTCACTCCATCTCTTCTACTGTTTTCTCTTATACTGTTCTCTCTTCTGTCTATCCTGCGTTGCCTTAGGCTTATTGTAAGGAATCCTAAAGATTCCTTACAAGACAAATATTGCTAGAAACATGTTGAGCAACACTCAAAAGAAACAAATCTTGCTAGGAACATGTTGGCCAATGCATTGGCCAACAGTCAAAAGCGACAAATGTTGCTAGGAACATGTCGAGCAACACCCAACAACGACAAATGTTGCTAGGAACATGTCGAGCAACACTTACGTGCGCGCTCTCTCTCTCTCTCTCTCTCTCTCTCTCTCAAGCAGTTTACCCAGAAACTTTATTGTTTAATAACTTCTATGTTTATCATCCGATTTTACTCAAATTTTCAGAACACATCCACGATTGCCTACTTATAACGCCTATCTATTTACTTTAAGCCGAAAATTACGAGTAAAGCTTATATACCGCTTTTTATAATTTTCGGGGGCGGAAGTGGGCGAGGCCAAATTTTAAAACAAACTTGATCTGCGTGCAACAGATTCCAATGTTGTCACCAAATTTGGTAACTCTAGCTCTTATAATCTCTGAGATCTGTTGTTTCACACGGACGGACAGACGGACAGACGGACATGGCTAGATCGACTCGGCTAGTCACGCTGATCAAGAATATATATACTTTATAGGGTCGGAGATTTCTCCTTCTGCCTGTTACATACATTGTCGGTTGGCACTAACTTATAATACCCTTGTACCCTATGGGTACCGGGTATAAAAATTAATCATAACGGAAAGAGCAACTGAGCAGGTAGACGACAAAAATCAACAACAACCACTGTAATTTTCCACTTGCTGGCAACTCCCGAAAAAACATAACGGAAAGAGCAGGGAGCAGCTTCCAGAGCAAAGACGTTTCGTACTTCCCTGATTTATATTAATTTAAATAAATACTTACTGGCATGGGCACTGGGTATATGTGGATGCTGGTCATCTGGCGGGGTTGCGGGTAGCGCCAGCATATGATGCCATAGTTCTTCTTGATGATCTGCACTTGGTAGGGCATGGGCAGCACGGACTCCGAGTTGAGATACACAAACTGAAAGGCGCCAGCTCTGGTAAGGGAGAAGCAAAGGGTTATAACAATCCAGGAATAGAGGGAAACATGAACTTACCTGAGATCATCCTGGTAGAACTCAGCATTCGATTTCAGAGGCCGCTTGAGCCGCTCAATGGACTCGTTAGACGGTGTGCACTTGATGAGGTCGCAGGGCGCGATTTCCTCCGGAGTGCCCAGCATCGGACGACGATGGAGAAACTGCTGCCACTCCTGGTTGGCATACTCCCGGATCCGCTGAAGGCCATCCTGGGCCTTTTGCAGCTGCAGAATGCTCAGCACTCCGGCATCGATGTGCAGGAAGTTGAGCTTAAAGGTGGCATTGATCAGGAGCTCATCGCACCACGGCTCACTGACCAGATCCACAGACAGACGCATCAGCAACGGATGCAGCAGCATCCTCCCGCCAGACTGCACGTAGATGGAGCCCAGGGTGGATCTGATCACCGCCTTCTGGGGTCGCGCACTGAACTTGATGCGCGTGCTGAAGTCCAGGCACACCAGGCTGCACTTATACGAGCGCTCCTCGTCGTAGAACTTGATGGTGATGCGGTCACTGGACAAATGCAGCCTGTCCGCGTTGTAGCAATTCGTCTTCATCTGTCGGAGTTGGGAACCCTCCTCCACGGGACGCTGGCTGCGGACGGCGAAGCAGGGCGTCTCGTGGAGCACCGTGTAGATGCGGATCACATCGCTGGCCAGCTGCTTGACTCGCGACTCACACAATCGGAGAAGGATGGGCTTTCGCAGCTCCACATCCACTTCCTTTTGGTTGAGGCGATCGTACTGGGTCCTCAGGGTCAGCAGGGGAGGAGGGATCCCCGAGCTGCCCAGTTGGCCAGGCAGTGTGTCGAAGATGGACTCATTAAACTGATCCAACTCAGAGCTGTTCTCCCCTGTCGAAGGCGTGGCCACGTTCACGTTTATATTGAAAATCGAGGCCTGGGTGACGGCGGCCTTTAGGTTCTGCGTGGACATGAAGCTGGGCTGGGACACCAGAATCAACAGGAGCGGCTTCAGCACAGGACGCTCCAGCTCCAGATCCTCCAGATCCAGCACATCGTAGATCTTCAGCACGAATATGCCAGCCACAAAGGACACGCTGCGCGGGTAGCCACGCTGAAGATCGTCGGTGGGGAGAGTTCTCTGATTTCCCTTCCCGCGACTGCCCGACAAGTTGATGCCCGAATCGCTCTGGCAGGAGCCGTAAAAGATGTCGCTACTGCCTCTCGCATCCAGGAAACTGGAGCTCCTTTGCTTCTCCGTTAGATCCTGCTTAGAAGTCTTTCTAGTCGGAGCCTTTTGAGAGCACTTTTTGAGCCTAGTTGACAAGTACAAGGCGGTGTCGCTGACGCTATTGCGTTCGGATACCTCGCCCAGAGTTCGGTGCGATCTCTCCTTGGACACTGCCTCGTTCTTGGCCCCACAGACCTGGTCGATAATGCAGCTCAGCCGCTGGATACGCACTATGAGGCAGCTGATCAGGCTAATCTGATGCGTGTTCAGCGAGGACACAAAGTCGGTCACGCAGTTATACTCCACACTCTGGCCGCACACCAGGTAGCGATCGTAGCTGATAGCCGGGGCATAGATCATGATGAAGTCAAAGTCCTTGAAGATCTCCATGTGGTCCAGTTCGGTGGCCTGGCTCTGGTTGTTCCACTCGAAGGCGGGGTTGTTGTGCTTGCTGGCCAGGCTCTTCTCTCGCCGATACCTCTGAGTCTGCTTCCAGTTGCCGGTGGACAGGGAGACCTTCCTGACGCTCAGCTCGTACTGGCGATCCTCGACCAAGGCGCCTGGCGTACTCAGCATGTTCAGCTCGGCGGCCTTTTGGTAGATATCGGCTCGGACGAGCTGGCGGACCAGGGGATTCTCTAGACTCGGCGTCAGTTGAATGCTCTCGATCTTTAAGAGGGAAATATACATAAACTGGAATACAAAATGAAAGGGGAACTCACCCTGAGCAGCAAGACACTGCAGCTCTTTCTGCCCGTAGATAAAGGAAGGTAAACGTAGATGCCTTTGCTATTTAGATGCACCATGGGCAGGTCCTGAACCGTTGTAATCTGGTTGGGAACTGGCGGAGAGCAACTACACTCGGCCTGTTCAGGGCTAGGACTCTTCATTATCTCGAGGACCTCGCACAGGGGCACCATAAACTCGGTTATCTGGTCCAAGTCCAGCACCATCTCGATGGGTTGCACCTCGATAAGCACCTCGGAGATGGTGTGCTGCTTGTTGTGGGGATTTCGAGCGCCAATTTTGGCGTACAGATCCTGCAGGCTGACCGTGGTGACCACCACACTGATCAGCGGCAAGTTGGTGCCGCCATCACCCAGCATTTTGATGTGAAAGTCCTCCACCCGCTCCCACTCCTGCTGCTGCCGCTCCTCGTAAAAGTTGAGGCCAAAGTTTTCCACTTTTGTGGTGATCTTGGTGAAGTCACTGTGTCTGTCGATGTTGAGGAGGAGATCTTCCAGGCTGACGACGATTTTACTGTGTTTGATGTCGATGGAGTTTTCCATTTCAAAGCAGATTCTGGGAATCGTCCATTGGCAAAATATAACAAGCGAGAGCTTGGGAGACTCTGAAATTAAAGAAAATTGTTGCTTAATATTTCCTTCATCTGGATTATAGTATGTCTTCCTACCCGCTTCCTGCTTAGGTGCCTCAAAGTTGGGATCTAGCTCCAGAAACTCCTTTATCACCGAATAATTCTGCGAGCTGCCGGTATACACCTCAAGTCTGGGCTTGGTTTCAGCGGGTTTCCACTTGGAGGCAGCAGGTTCGTCCGGACATAGCGAGCAGTACGCCTTGGTTATGATCTGACAGTGTTCGTGCAACAGTTTCACCTAGAAAAAAAAACAAATTAAAGTAAACTAATTATAAACTGATGGTTAACTTACCCGCTGAGCGAATATATTGATGGCCGACATGTCCACATGCACATTTATGGAGTAAGTGCCTTGCTCAGACGACTCCGCTGATATTTCCGACACCTTATGGGACAGAGCTAGAGTTATGGTGGTCCTGACCGGGGCCACTATCATCTCGGTGACAGCCGCTTGACGGTAGCAGACATTAAACTCGTTCAGATCGATGACCCAGTTGAAGAGCTCTGCCTTGGTGGCCACCAAGACCACGGATCTGATATTGCCACGCTGAATAGAGTCACAATTGCCCGACTTTACTCTGATGTGGGGCAATCGGATGGAGGTGTACTCCACAGCCGTTCCCTCTGGCGTCCTTCGCATCATCACCTCGCACACGTCCACCTTGGCCTGGGCGATTTCCACCAGCACCACCAGGTTGCTGAGACGCTTCACCAGCTGCGTGGGGTCAAAGGCAGTCGCCTTGGGCTTATGGCTGCTCACCACTAGGTTGACGGGCTCTGTCTGGGTATGTCGCTCATCGCGCTCTGAGCTCAGATGGACGGTCTCCTCGGGCACGGAGATCTTGCGACTCGTGTTCCTGCTGATGCGACGCGGCTGAAGGTCGTTCATGGCGGATAAAGTGGAATAGTTGGAGAGGGATTGCGAGATGGGTGGCTCCGACTGGCTGAGGATCTCCAGCTCTGTGTCTGCCTCTGAAAATAAATTTATAAATTAAAATTTATAATTATCCAGAATCTAGAAGATGCCCTTACCATTTTCCTTGGGTTTCGGCTTCCTGCAGTGATCCGTAAAGTTGAGAAACTGCAGCAGGTGAATGTCGGTGGTGATGCGTAAGGGTTCCAGCCAGAGACACACCACTGTCCCTGGAATTTTCTCCTTCATCGGCTCCTGATTGGCTTCCTCCAGGGGAAACTGGAGCTGCATCTCCAGCCACTTGGCATTCGTTGAGGTGGACATCACTACGTTCCGCGCATTCATCTTGGTGTGGACGGCGTCCGCTTGAATGCCTTGAAGCGAGCCCACGGCAGCCAGGTGGGTGTGGTACTTGTGATAGCTCAGGTTCAGCTTGGTGCCCACCGTTTGCAGCTTGATCACATCGGAATGGGGATTAACCTGGCTCACTACATAGGCCAGGTGGCAAAGCTCGGAGCCGTCAAAGCTCACAATGAGCGGAACCAGGCGCTTGGCAAGGATCAGCTCGCGCTTAGAGAACTCCAAGGCCATTATCTCCGACTTAAGTTCAGCCTTCTCCAGGGCCGCCGCCTCGTTCTGCCTCCAGAGGTGAGGGAGCAGCAGTCGCTGCCAGCTGAGCTGCATGCGAGGAATGCTCAAGAACTTGGCCTGTCCTCCGTCCGGACTAGTGTTCAGTATCATCAGCGTCACGTTCTTGAGGCTAAAGCTGTAGCAGTTGTAGCAGGCGTTGACCACCTCCCGGGGCTTGTCCTGCAGATGAGTGACCAGCTGGACCAGGCGTTGCGGATTCAAGGGACCGCACAGCGAGCCCTCTACCAGGGATACCTTCAGCTGCAGGTAGGGCAGCAGGGACTGCTTCACGGTGGTCGTCAACTGGTGCTGGTTGAGCGCCGACGTCTCCTCCTGCTGCTGGCGCGGATACAACTGAACGACGATGTTGCGCAGCTCAATCTTGTAGTTGCAGGTGGGCAGGAGTGCCACCAGGTACTCCAGGTCCGGCACGGTCATGTCGGCATGCTCGGGCTCAGCTGGAGGAGCCTTCGCCTCGCTCATTGTTTCTGAATGATATCCCGAGTAATCGTAAGGACGAAGTAAATCGCTAATTACATTTTTAACCTGCGCAAACGACTGTGAAAAGTGGAAGGTGATGCCGGCGGACAGCACGCGGTACTGTATGCGCAGTCCCGAGTCCCGCAGCTGGCCCTCTGCCGCAGGACGGCTGTTCGGCTTCGGCGGCGTCCGGTACTCGACTATGTCGAATGCCAGCACGGGGCTGCGAAACAGCATGTACTCGTCCGTGTTCCGGGCGACGTAGTCCTCGTAGTTGTAGCTGCACCACGTCCGGTCGGCGAACATGTAGTGCTCGTCGAACAGGCTCTTGTCGATGAAGGAGCGCTCGTCGATGAACTGCGGGAGCAAAGATGGTACTTTAGGTATGCAGGCAGAATTAAGAACCTACTCACCTCCTCTGTATTTACGAGGGTACGGTCGACGAGGTCCGGGCTCCGGTAGACGCCCAGCGGCTCCATGCATATGCTGGACAGCCCAGCCTTGACGTTCGTCCAGTCGCACTCCTTCAGCTCCGCCCGCTCGTAGTAGAGCCCGCCCAGGCTGATCCGCAGGATCGGGGTGTAGCGGATCCGCTTCACGCCGCCCATGCTGTGGTCCGTGAAGTACTCCGAGTTCTTCAGCTGGAAGTTCAGCTCCTCGGCATAAATGCCTATGTCGAAGGCGTGGCCGATCCGCTCGTCGCACAAAGTAGTGGGCACCTCCGCCTCAAAGCTGGGCAGCATGTTCCACGCCCACCAGAGCATGCTCTGCTTGCTGGGCTCGGTGTGCTGCTGTGCCGCTTGGCCCTCGGCCGTTTCCTCCTGGTCGTCCGGGTTCGTCGGCTCCTCCGCCACCTCGACGGGCTTCAGTTCGATGAGCATTTTCACCAGTCTCATCACCATGGGGAACTGCAGGGACGACACGTTGATGTCCAGCGCCTTTGTGAGCACTCCCACACGGGTGGTGCTCGAGGTGCTCACCGTGTTGACGTTGTACTTGCGCAGCACGCGAACCTCCAGGCTGCACCGGTAGAGCACCGGCTCTTGGCACACCTCGATCCTGCCGGCCGTGTTCCGCTTGTCCAGGCAAATGGTCAGATCGGATATTTGCAGCAACTTGCGCATGAGCACGGACACGGGATGCACGTCCACCATGGTGGGCTTCCAGTCCTCGCCGGCGGAGGTGAAGTTCAGGCACTGCACGTTCATGGAGACCACGATGTCGTCCTCGACGTACTTCAGGATGATGTTGTGGCACTGCAGCGTGATGTTGTTGATGATCTTGTTGGCCACGCTGGAGCTCGTGGGCGGGCCGGGGCTCTTTGGCTGCTGGTCCGCCTGCTCCGCCGACGCCCGCTTCGAATTGCGGCGCTGCTCCTGCTGGAACGAGGCGCGGCGCTGCTTGCTCTCGCTGTCCGGCAACTTGGCCACGAACTCGATCGTGTTGATGATGATCTTCACCGGCTCGGACATCAGCTTGGTCCACGGCACCTGTATGCTCAGTTCGTGAATGTGGCCGGAGACCAGCTCCACGGGCAGGTTGAGCTCCTCCTCGAGCACTTCCAATCGAAGGTCCAGGTTCTGGAAGGTGACCTCGCCCTCCCACAGCGACACCTGGGCATCCTCGTCGCGGAAGTTCTTCACATACTTGGCCACGTAGTTCAGCAGAATCGGAGTGATGTAGGACTCCAGTTTGAACATGTTGGCGTGGCTCCTCCCGTCGGGGAACGCTCGTTATCCGTCGATCACCTGCTATTGGCTGCTGACTCAAGTGGGACTCTTCGCATGCGTTGCCGGCGATTTACTTGAATTTCATGCTGTGGATTTTGTTTCGATTTTGTGCCGAAAAATAAAACAAAACAAACAATTTTTGATTGTTTACGTTTTGGGGACAAACGCTTCGCCTTCCAACACTGCGCGCCGGCCTGAGTCCTTTCCAACACTGTGTGCCGGTGCAGAGTGCTGGAAAATGCCTTCGCTCAGCTGTTTTCAGCCACAAACAGCTGTTTAATTTTGTTGACGTACAACTTGAGGATTCTTACAATTTCAACAAAATGCCGCAAATTACGGAGAATAACCAGAACTTCGGTAAGCTTAATATATTCCTACTGCATACCTCGCCATATACTATAATTATCCTCTCTTAGATGTCGTCAAATACTTCCTGCAGCTGCTGGACGAGGACAAGGATCTGTCTTCCGGAATTGCGGCCATTAGGACACTGCTCATGATCCTGGAAAAGAAACAATGTATGTTTGTGTTTATTCTTTAATAGATTCTCCAATTTCACGTACCCTTTATGTCATGTTCCCCAGTTGGCACCATTCACATTCTGCACACAACCATGCGGGAAGCGGTGGCCGCCATGCGAAACACAGACTTGTCCATTGCTGCCATCGTATCCGCCGGAGAGCTCTTCTGCCGGTTTATTACGCTCAGCTTGGACGACAAGCACATGGAGGAGTGCCGCCAGATAATGTTGAATCGCGGCAAGATCTTTCTCACCAAGCTACTCAACTCACGGCAGGTTGGATTCAATTACAAAAAGCCCATCTTAAATGTACTCAATCCTTATTGTATCCCCTATAAAGGTTATTGCCCACCAGGCTCAGCGGTTCATCAGTGATGGCTGCCGGATATTGACACACTCACGATCCCGTGTAGTTCTCAAGGCTCTGATTACAGCCTCGCAGAACAAGAAGTCCTTCCATGTATACGTGACACAGGGCGGCACGGGAAATCCCGGGTGAGTAAAGCCATCTTACCCTAAAAATCCTCGCCTTTACCTTTCCCATATTCAGCGAAGAGATGGTGCGGGAACTGGAAGCAGCTGGCATTGATTGCACTCTGATTCTGGACTCGGCCACCGGATATGTGATGGAGTCAGTGGACTTTGTCATGGTGGGCGCTGAAGCAGTGGTGGAAAGTGGCGGCATCATCAACCGCATCGGCTCCTACACCATGGGCCTATGCGCCCGAGAGATGAAGAAGCCCTTCTACGTCCTTTCCGAGAGTTTCAAGTTCTCCCGTCTGTATCCACTCAACCAGCGGGATCTGCCGGATGAGTACAAAGTAAGTTTCTGCAATTATTAGAAGTAGAATTTAAAAATCTAATTAAATTGCTCTCATTTAGTACTCACGGAAGCACCTTAACGATGTCAGCAAGGTGCATCCAATGGTGGACTACACGCCGCCCGTCTACATCACGCTGCTCTTCACCGATCTGGGAATCCTAACGCCGTCGGCCGTAAGCGACGAGCTGATTAAACTCTACATGTAAATGGACAATAAACCGATGATGCCCTTAACGACGATGGTTTTATTATTACTGCATGAAATGGATAAATATTAGGGGTTGATATTTTTGAGTATATACATGTTCATAATATATGTAAAGCTATCTTAACTGGCCAAAGTACGCTTAATTTTAAATTGTGTTTGTGGCTTATAGCGGCACCTGCCGAGAATAGGTAGCATCGACTTCGTCTTCGGGGTCCCAGTCGGAGCCCCAGGGGTCGTAGATGTCCATGCTGTAGTGAGAAGTCTCGCTGTTGTTGCCATCATCATTGGTGTATTCGCTATTGTACTCCTCGAGATCATCCGTGTAGCTGTCACTGCCGCTATCATCCATGCCGTGGTCGTGGGCGCCCAGAGCATCGTCATCGTCCAGGTCGCTGGCGTTCTGTTAATAGTTTGCTGGTTTATGTAAATAATATAACTATTTAAACGCTTTAAACTCACAAATTGCCCGGACTGTATGTTGATCTCAATTTGCAGGCGAATGTCCATTACGAGAAATGCGGTGGTGACCAAAACAGGTATGGTAAGGCGGCTCTTCCAGGCCAGCTCCGTGAGAAACAAGAAGACGTTGCCGAATAGGGAATCCATTGTGATTTTTAGTTAGTGTTCAGCCTCCGGCTGGTCCTCCTCCTCTCCCTCCGAACGCTGCAGTGCGTCGTGGTCCACAATATACACGGTTTCCCCAACAGTCACAGCCTGGACGGGCAGCAAGTGGCGGTGGAGACGCCCACTCTCAATGGGTGTGTCAAGCTCCAGGAACTGCTCGAATATGGAAATGGGCACTCCTTCGGACTCCAGCAATCCCCGCATGCAATCCTGACGCTTGTCCCGAAGGTTGTCCAGCAGCTTGTTACCCTTTTGCACCCTGGCCAGCTTCCGTTCTGAAAAACACAAATATGTTTTAAGGGAAGGGAACGTGGCCTCCATAAAGTTATCTCACCTAGTAGCTTTAAGTAGTCGCTCGAGTCCGGCAGTGGCTCATGTCCTGCGGGACTTTCCGAGTCCTTTGCGGGCGTTGTGCTCCCTTTTCCGGGCGTGAAGTTGTCCTCGAAACTGTCGCTTTTATCAGTGGGCTCCGTGCTTGCTTCTTTAATTTCCGGATTGTTTACGTGCCAAGGATCGGCATTGCCAAGTGACATGTTTTAAATATCAAATAAATAAATCTATAAATCGGAATATTGCCTGCTACGATGGAAAATTTTTGTTGTTGTTTTTTTGTTGTGAAGCTGCCAGCTGCTTTGCAAAATCCCTCAAAAATATACTAAAAAATAAAACACTAAAATACCACAAATACCAAAGAGCTAAAACGTAACGATCTACAACGTAAGTGAACAAAAACGTGAAGATTTACGACGTAAGTGAACAAAAACGTAACGTTCGGATTTTAGCGTGCCCGAAGTTCGCCAGGAAATGAAGGGGATTTACTCCTCTACCGCAGCTGATCACACTTAAACTTGCAAAACGTAAGCAAACAACGTAACGATTTATGACGTGACTGGCTTAGAGATGAGCGCGTGACGAGGCATGCTCATCTCTAACACGAGAGTGGTGTGACCGTTGGTGGGTTTGTTTACCGCCATATTTTCACTTCCAAAAACGGTCATACTGTCCCAAAATCAACGTCACCATGGATGTGTCGGCCCTTTCTGGGCCAAATTTTAGTCCTGCGGAGTGGATAAACGCCAACTACAAGAAGTTCGTGGAGGAGAATGGACGCGACGACAGCGATGCCGCCTCATCCTTCATCCGGAGCTACGTGGCCAAGCTGCAGCTGTACATATTCAACGCAAGTGCTCGGTCTTCTTTTGCTTTGAAATGTTTTTGACAGAAGATCCTTAATCAACAGGTTAACAATGCCGTAGAGGAGTCGAGCCGCCAGGTGGTGGCCAGCATGCCCAGGATTGCCAAGGAGTCCGTGGCTCTGCAGGGAGAGGTTCGCCGCCTGCAGGAGAAGATGAGTGCCATGCGACTGGAGGTGGCGGCGGTGCAAAGCGAAACTGGGGAGTGCATGGCCACCTTGGAGCGTTTGAATACCAAGAGTCAGCGGCTGCAGGTGGCCAAGGAGTCGCTGCAGGAGTCGGATGGGTGGGGAAACCTCCTGGCCGAGCTGGAGGACGGGTTCGAGCGCAATGATCTAAAGGTATTTAGTGATGCACCGTCAAAGCGTATATTTGTAATAATAATAATAATCACTGCTTCACAGGGCGTTTGTGACAAGTTGATGGCCCTGCAAAAGTCCCTGGTCGCGCAGGAACAGTTGCCTGGCCATGCCGAGCGTCTCACCCAAGTGGAGGACTTCAAGAACCGCTTGGAGGCACTGGCCTCGCCCAGCGTGGTGCAATGCTTTGCCGAGGGCAACCTGGAGCAGGCTCAGCACTACGTTCAGATCTTCACAAGCATCCAGCGACTGCCGCAACTGCAGCAGTACTATCGAGCTGTCCAGAAGAACTTCTGGCAGCAGCAGTGGAAGCAGACTCTGGAGCTGCAGGGAACGGAGAGCCAGCCGCAGCATCAGCAGTTCCTCACTCTGTACTACGATCAGTTGCTGGAGCAGAGCCAGCGGCAGGTAAAGTGGTGCACCAACCTCTTCGGCGAGGACTGCACGCAGCCCTTTCTGGTGATTGCCGAACTGCTGCCGGCACTGCAACCCACCAGGGATGCGCATATTCTGCAGCTGTTGAAGACTTCCAACGAGAGACTGGAGATGCTGGCCTTGTTTGCCCAAGTGAATCATAGTTTTGTGCTGCATTTGAACTCCTTGCTGGAGCAATCGCACATTACTTTGCCCGAGGAGCTGCACCGTCTGCTGGGCGAGGCTGTTTTCGAGTACTTCCACAAATTTATTCTGCAATACCCGCGACTGGAGGAGACCCAGCTGTCGACTCTGGTGAGTCCAATACTTTCTTTACTTTACTTTTTTATTAATCTTTCTTTTTGTCGTAATACAGGTGGATAAGTTGTCCTCTAACCAGTCTACTCCCAGCGATGGCGTCCGTCATCTGGAGGAGAGCACTCGAAAGCTCTACGAGTGGCTGAAGGAGGCCTGCGAACGCTGCGCCTCCATAACCAGCGATCTGGCTCTGTGCAAGCTTATCACCCTGCTGAATGGCATCTTCAAGCGGCAGCTGGAGAACTTCGGTCGCATCCAGCGCCAGATTGGACTTAGTTTGGGATCGAGCAGCTACGCGGCGCAGAGCGAGAACTGGTCTCTGCTGCAGTACACCATGTCGCAGCTGCAATGCCTGGCCGACTTCCAGCAACAGCTCCATCAATTCGAACAGGAATTGCACACACGCATGGCCACTTTAGCAAGCAGGCTGGCCAAGCCATCTACTCGGGGACCCATCACCATTTTCCAGACCTGCGATCATGCGGCTCGCACCCAGCTGCTGAACAGCATAGCTGACTATCAGCAAAAGAAGTCGGAAGCCACCGACAGCCTTGGAATCTTCCCGCAGATCTACACGACACTAAAGAGTCACTTCACAGAAACCCACGACATCACTCTCAACATATTACTGCAGCCGATCGAGACGCACTTGGCGCACATTCGTCCGCCTGTGGAGGAACACGCGGCGTCGGGCATTGATATGCCATCGTTCAGTTTTGCCCCGCAAGAGAGCATCACCCAGATCGGTCAGTACCTGCTCACCTTGCCGCAGCACCTGGAGCCACTGCTGCTGTCGCCATCCGCCCTGCTGAAGCAGGCTCTGGAGGTGTGCAACATTAAGTACACACAAGCCATTCCCTGTGCCGACGTCCTGCTCTCCCTCGTCGTGGAGCAGTGCTGCGTTTTGTACCAGACGCAGATACTGCAAATCAAGTCGCTGCCGGCCTCGGCGGCCACGCAGCTTAGTGTGGACATCGAGTACCTTTCCAACGTGCTCGAGGAGCTTGGTTTGTCCATCAACCTGCAGCTGTCCCAGATCCTCACGCTCCTGAAGGCCGCTCCGGATCAGTACCTGACTCTGAGCAGCGGATGTGAGCCGCGTCTAGTCACGGCCATTCGGCAAATGCGCAATATTATATCTACACAGTAGATAATTATAATATAAATGTATTATTAAATATTCCAAATAATTTAAAGAAAATTAAGTTAAGACTTTGGTTTCTCCTCGGTTTGCGTTTCCAGTTCGCTTAAATAGAGATCAAAGAAAACAAGGCCCACCTTAAGCTGTAACTCCAAGTACAAACGCAAAACAAATGTTTGAACAAGTGTCCGGAACCTACTAGTCTGGTCAAGATCACTGTTACACTTATTTATCGTCTCCACTTTGTTCAAAGCGAATTCTAACTCCGAGCCGGAATGTATTTCTTCTTTTTTTCCGTTCGTCGGGCACATTATAAATGGCATACCTCGAGAAATTCTTCCAAAATCCTATATATTGGCATGGGAATTTTATCAATTGTCCTGATGGCCCTTGCTTTCACTCAGGAACAATATGAAGTAAGTAAGAAAGATCCCATTGAGGATACTCCGGAAGCAATGCGCCACAGGATCAGGCAGATGATGCTGCACGCCTGGAGAAATTACGCAAGACTCGCATGGGGCGCCAACGAACTGCGTCCCATCTCGAGACATGTCAACTTCGCCAGCGAATTCGGGCGCCGCAAAATCGGTTCCACAATCATCGAAAGCCTGGACACCCTCTATGTGATGGGCCTCCATAAGGAGTTGAACCGATCTCGAAGATGGATCGAGCAGTCGTTCACCTTGGACCGCGTCGACGAGCCCTTGTCCGTTTTTGAACTAACTTCTAGGATGCTTGGACCAATGCTCACTATGTACTCCGTGACTGGGGATCAGCTATACAAGGATAAGGCAATCCACATTGCCGATAAGATCCTGCCATCTTTCGAGACACCCACGGGAATACCCAGGCGGTTCGTCGTGCCAAACGATGACAACTTCCACAGAAGATCCCTCACCAATGTGGCGCGTACCTCAGAGTTCGGGGCTCTGCACTTGGAGTTCTTTTATCTCAGCGAAATCACCGGAAATCCAGTCTACAGAGATCTGGTGGAGGGAATCCGGCACGTGCTGGCCAATGTGAGCAAGCCGAATGGCCTGTATCCGAACTCGTTTTGCACGAAGTATGGCAGATGGCAGAGCTCCACATGCTCGATGAACCGTCACTATGACTACCTGTTGAAGTCATGGATGATGTCGGGAAGAAATGATTCTGAAACCTTGCAGGTTTTCAAGGATGCCCTGTTGGCGGTGGTGCAGAATATGGTTGAAATAAACACGGAGGATGTGATCTACATGCCGCAGGTCGTTGACGGTAAGCGAACCGATCGGATGAAACAGTCGGACTGCTTTTCCGCCGGCCTCTTCGCCCTGGGAGCTGAACAAACGCTAATGAAGCACTGGGGGAAGTACGCCCAGATAGGCATTGGCATTGGAGATACTTGCCACGACTTCTATTTGCAGTCACCTACGGGCCTGGGTCCGGAGGAGATGGGCTTCTCGGAGGAAGCCCGCGAGAAGATAGTGTCCCTCCAGAGGAACTTCTACACACTGCGCCCCGAAATCGTGGAGAGCTACCTTAAGCTCTGGCGTCTGAGCCGCGACAAGAAGTATCGGGAATGGGGGCGTGATCTTGTGTTGGCCTTGGAGAAATACTGCCGAACCTCGCACGGATACGCAGGCCTTAATGATGTCTACAAAGAGTACTCCGGATCGGATGACGTGCAAAGGGGCTACTTCCTAGGGGCGACCCTTAAGTACTTGTTCCTGCTGTTCTCGGATGATGATGTGGTACCGCTGCAGGAGTGGGTCTTCAACAGTGGGGGTCACTTTCTGCCCATTAAAGGTGTAAATCCAAACTTTCGTCAATATAACTCAACGGAAATAAAAAGTAAAGCCCCTAATTTGATATAAAACTGTAAAATAAATACCATGAATACCTTTTCAACATCTATATTTAGGTTTACCTTTGATTGCTTTAAATGCAGACACGTATAAAAAAAAACTAGGGCCAGTAAATACTATACCAACGACATACAAAATTACAATCTAATTAGCTGGAAACACACACATTGAGCACACCTAGAAGCACATACATTGTTGTAAATAATTTCGCAATAATGGCACATTTTGCACTTGGGCCCGCTAAACCTTTGTCAAGTCCTCAATCGCTTAGAGCTGACTGTTGGCCAGGTGGTTGTCGATGACCACCTGGATGATACGCATGCAGTGGCGCTGCCTGGCCACCGTGTTGTCCACCAGCTGCTCGATGAACTGGCTGGCCGCGATGTTCGTGTTGGGCGGTATGTCCTGGGTGCAGGATATGTACTTGTTGAAGATCTCCGTGTTCAGCGAGGTGGCCAGGTAGCTCTCGCTCTCGTCCTGCTGCTGCAGCTTGTCCAGCACCTGGGCGGCCACCAGCAGCTGGCCCTTGTACTTCTGATACGTCTGCAGCTCCTGCAGGCTAGCGTACTCCTCGCTGTCCAGCCTCACGGACCTCTCGCCGTCCACGTCCTTAATCACGCTCTTTGTCATCGTCTGGCGAAGGTGATACTTGCGCTCGACCACAAAGTTGCCCAGTATGTATCCTGCGGAATCGGGACACACACACAAGTGGGACTCGTTAGCGGCTAAGATCCTGTTTGATGTCATGCCTTTTATCGCTCGGCACTTACCTGTTATCAGCATGAAGAAGGCAATCGTTAGCACCAGGGAGGCACAAGTGCGCTTGGAGACGTATTCACGGAACTCGCGGGAGCTGTTGGCCCGCACCGCCGTCTCGTAGCTGAGTACCTGGTGCATCCTGCTCACGATTGGGGTTCCTTTTGGGGATATGTATTGGGTCCTGATTAGCCTAGGTTAGTCTAGTCTCGTATAGACAACCGAAATTCTGGTCGAGGGCTGTGTGGGAACATTTCGTTTCTGATATTGTACTGTTGGTTTGGTTTGGTGAGAGCTGAAATATTGAAAATATTTCAATAAATTTTAAAAATAATATTTTCTTTGATATTTTATCCTTTTTGTTTACATTTTTACTGTTCAAAAAAAGCATAGTATTGAGTCAAATTTCAGGAATAAAGAGTTTGACCATTTATTTAAGGTTTTCAATAGCCTTTCTTTGATTCTTTATTTTTAAACTGTTTACTTTTCTTTTTAAATATTTTAAAGGCTTTTATCTTTTGATCTTAGTAAGAAGTTCTTCTATTTTATTTCTGATATTGTACTGTTGGTTTGGTTTGGTGAAGCCGAAATATTGATAATATTTGTTTACATATTTAGAATTATTTCCCTAACAATTTATCCTTTTTGTTTATATTTTTTTCTTTTTTGCCTAGATTTTAGGAATAAAGAGTTTTAAATTGTTTCTTTTTCTTTCTAAATATTTTAAAGGCTTCTAACCTGTGATCTTAGTAAAAGCTTCTTGTATTTTCCTATATCTTTTCTATTTAGATTGTTATGCTAGTTAGTTTTGTTTTTTTAACTCGACTTCCGGAACTTGCACCTGGATGACTTAATCGCCCCACCTTAATCGCTAATCGTGGCTCCTGCTGTTGTTGTTATGGGTGGCGTGCACGGAAAACAAACAGAGGGGACACTCACAGGACACAGGTATCCTTTAAAGCGGTTCTTTGAACTCTCAATCGCTCGCCGCCGCATGCAGCGTACTGTGTTTCGGGCTTTGTACTGCCAGGATATGCGGGACGTGCATTAAATTAATTAACGCCTCCTGCACTTTGTGATTTGCACTGCCGGTAGGAACCCAGTTTTGAGTGGGGATGTTCGTTCAGCGGGAATGAGGCGCGCAAACTTTTAATCGTATTATTCGTGCTTTTGGGGAGACGCGACGCGCGCGAAGGATCCGACAGCCTGGACGTCGAGTCGTCAACTGACTCATGGCGCGTCATCGGGTCGGCTTTAATAGCTCTCCGGCCTGTGGTGAGTTTCCTCCAATGGGATTTTGCACATTGCAATATACGGTCGAAGTGGTCAAGTAGCAGCACGGAAATAGCAACAGTCCAGTCCCAGTAGATTCCTAATGAGTGGGTGCTGCCATCCTTCCCACTCGGCTTGTGGCTTTCTCAGAACTCGTATCGAGTTTCGCTTTGAGAGCCACTGGGAACTGCTGCAAATGCACTGTCCAGCAGTTCCATATGTGGACTGACTTCCCTTTTGATTGCCAT
The DNA here is from genome assembly GCA_008042615.1 of Drosophila auraria. Lineage (NCBI taxonomy): Eukaryota > Metazoa > Arthropoda > Insecta > Diptera > Drosophilidae > Drosophila > Drosophila auraria. The sequence goes on from VNJW01010280.1 coordinate 116,729, forward strand.
AATCGTATTTTGTTGTCTGTTGCACTATTTCCTGGGCTACTTCAAGGATATCGCATGACCCTCGATGGCAATTTCTATGTCGAAGAATTTAACTGGGTTCCCTGGCTTTGATGTTCTTTCTTTGTTTGCTGGATTTTGCCTAGTTGGATTTGGTGTTTTTAATTTCTTTAAAAGGGTTTTGAAACACTTATTAATTTTCTTTGAATAAAGGCTTAATTAATCTAGTAAATAATGCAATATGAATAATATTTCTTTTTATCTACAATTCTTTCCCTATAGCAGTGTTTCTCGTTAAAGTCGGAACTAGCCGCTCTTTTATCTCTTAATATGATCCCAGATTTTTCTATATTAACAGGAAAACTTATATATTTATTCAAAGTAGTAACACCCATTACTTTTCTGTACTTTCTCAAGTATCTGCTATTAAAATTTAGCATTATTTATTGGCAATTTTGAGAGCGACTCATGCTTGATAAGATTTAGCTCCTTGTATTTGCATTGATAAAGAATCGGGCTCTGCTATATAATACTACGACCACCATCTGATTACGTTTAGTCTGCGAAAATGACGGCATTTGTACTCTTGTTGGTGGCCTTCCTTGGGGTTTGCAGTGCCTCAACTCTACCCCGCACTGCTGTTCATCCACGGGATCTGGAAATCCAGCATCGGAGCATCGAGGGTCGCATCACGAACGGCAATGAGGCAACCGAGGGGCAGGTTCCCTACATCGTGGGAGTGAGCCTGAACAGCAACGGGAGATGGTGGTGGTGCGGTGGCTCCATTATTGGCCACACTTGGGTGCTCACAGCCGGCCACTGCATTGATGGGTAAATATTTATTTAAAATTAAATTTAAAATATTAATTTAAATATTTAAAGAGCCGACGAAGCTTCCCTGTACTACGGAGCCATCAACTATAACGAGCCTGCCTTCAGGCACACAGTAGGCAAGGAGAACCTGATCATGTATCCCGAATACCGTGGTCTCGATCATGACTTGGCTCTGATCAGGACCCCGCATGTGGACTTCTACAGGCTGGTCGACAAGATCGAGCTGCCCGGCCTGGAAGATCGCTACAACTCCTATGACAACAGCTGGGCCATCGCCTCCGGCTGGGGCGCCATCTACGACGGCAGCAATGTGGTCGAGGATCTGCGAGTGGTGGATGTCCGCGTGATCTCCGTGTCGGAGTGCCAGGCCTACTACGGAACTGAGACCGCCTCCGAGAACACCATCTGCGTGGATACTCCCAATGGCAAGGCCACCTGCCAGGGTGATTCCGGGGGCCCACTTGTCACCCAAGAGGGTAACAAGCTGATTGGCATTACCTCTTTTGTCTCCGATTACGGCTGCCAGGTGGGAGGTCCAGCTGGTTTCACTCGTGTCACCAAGTACTTGGAATGGATCAAGGAGGAGACTGGCATTTATTATTAAAAGATGTTTAAAGTACTATTTTAATAAATAAAATTTAACAAAGCAAAGAAAATTAAAAGGGTTAATCACGATATTTATTGGGAAGAATTTAAAACGGAAACTTATGTAATATTCCTCATTATGGAAATCTTTCTAGGTTTCAAATGGATTAAACAATTCCTTTTTATATAAAATTGTCAATATCAAGTAAGGAAGCTAGCTTAGGAAAGCCAAAGCTTACATACCCTTGCAGTTTGGTAATGTAGATAAGGCATAACTTAGCCTATATAATAAATCAAAATTGCATAAATTTCGATTTGGATAGATTTTCCGATAAGTTATTAAAAAAAAAAGGTAAACTTAAGAAAAAGTAATAATTATTTATAGGAATTTATATATTGATTTTACCTCCAATAGCAGCCCTCACGATCCCTAGCAATTCCACCCTTAAGGACTGGTTACAAATGTTCCTCACGTCGTCCAGCGCCAAGTGCGGGTCATAATTTCAGCAAAAGAAGCCACTTGAGCCGCACTTATCAGTTTGTGGCGATGGGAACTCGACGAGATTTACTGCCCCCCAGTTTTACATACGAGTATACTAGACGCGAGCTCTTCGGCGTAGAGATAAGACCACTTCTTTTGGTATAAAAGGCCCCCTTCGGCTTGGGAAAGACATAGTTTCGTGACTTGATCGAGATGAAACTGTTCGTATTCCTGGCCCTGGCCGTGGCTGCGGCCACCGCCATCCCGGCTCCCCAGCAGAAGCAGACCCCTGTGCCCGTCAAGGACATTCAGGGTCGCATCACCAACGGCTACCCGGCCTACGAGGGCAAGGTGCCCTACATCGTGGGTCTGTCCTTCAGCGGCAACGGCGGTGGCTGGTGGTGCGGTGGCTCGATCATCGGCAACACCTGGGTCCTGACGGCTGCCCACTGCACCAATGGGGCCAACGGCGTGACCATCAACTACGGCGCCAGCATCCGCACCCAGCCCCAGTACACCCACTGGGTGGGCGGCGGCGACATCATCCAGCACCACCACTACAACAGCGGCAACCTGCACAACGACATCTCGCTGATCCGCACCCCGCACGTCGACTTCTGGCACCTGGTCAACAAGGTGGAGCTGCCCAGCTACAACGATCGCTACAACAGCTACGCCGGCTGGTGGGCCGTCGCCTCCGGATGGGGCGGCACCTACGACGGCAGCCCGCTGCCCGACTGGCTCCAGAGCGTCGATGTCCAGATCATGTCCCAGAGCGATTGCAGCCGCACCTGGTCCCTGCACGACCAGATGATCTGCATCAACACCGATGGAGGCAAGTCCACCTGTGGCGGTGACTCCGGTGGCCCCCTGGTCACACACGACGGCAACCGCCTGGTCGGAGTGACCTCCTTCGGCTCTGCTGCCGGCTGCCAGTCCGGACACCCTGCCGTCTTCAGCCGCGTCACCGGATACCTGGACTGGATCCGCGACAACACCGGCATCTCCTACTAAACATTTGAATAAAATATGAAAGCATTAAAATATTGGAATTTTCTTTTAGGATTGGGTGGAGATTTTTATTTCAGGAGGTTTCAGAAGGAATGAATCCTACTAAATTTTGATCATAAATGACCTTAAGTTCCTATTGAAGATATCAGCAGGACATTTTCTTTTTAAGGATTTAATCATCATTGTTGAGGTCCTAGTACTTATTTTATGGTAATTAGGGGGCTTTACGAATTTATTACTTACAAAATATGGTAAATACATTTATGATAAAAGAAACACACAACCCCTTAGAGATTAAGGCATTGTCCTAGGTTTCTAGGATTCTGTGTCACGATTCGTTAATCTAAAATCCAAACTCTATAAAAGTATTTAAACTTAACTTTTTAAACCTTTAGAAAGCTAAAGAAACCAACACCAAATATTTAAAACCAAGCCTTGCCGATAAGGTATGATTTTTTATATTTTTTAATACTTGAATTTATGACCCAATAATACTTCTCTGAACCTAAACCTCAAACACAAGTATACAACGTGGTTCTAGTTATCTACTTCCTTAATAATTTACCAAATCAGATGGCAGTAGGCCCATAAATTACTATTTTAATATTAGAGATTAACTGCGATTTACAATGTCATTATCTTAGTCATTTAGGGCAAGCAAATATTTAAAGTAATCAGAGTACACAATGATTCGCTAATCAATTGACAATCTAATAAATTTAAAAGGCAAATACTATTGACCGCCTTCGATTCATAAAGCCATTATCTAATCTGAAGCCGTAAAGGACATCAGTATTTTTAGGCTTGATTTTTATGAGCTTAAATTATGTTTATGTCTGAGGGCAAGATAATTTTAGATTTAACCGTTTCCAATAGCAAAACGTTACAGGTTCCATTGTGAAAAACAGAACAGTGAAAGTGCAACCTGCTGAGGAAAGCGAGGGAAATGTCCTCATTCCCTTTTTTCTCGTTACGTTGAAAGCTGAGCACATAACTCAGGAGGGCTCTTGTAAAGCTAAATAAGGCAGGAGTTCTGTTGGGGGCCAATGAATCATTGAGTGCGCCCATATTGTGCACTGGGCAAAAGGAGTGACTTGGTTTCTATTTAACAAAATAATTATAAGCATTCTTAGGTAAAGGAGCAGCCTGGAATAAGCAATCATTGCCTCCTTCATCGGGATTTATTTGTTCACTTTATTGCTCGAAATTGTATACATTTCCAATAAAATACTTCCGGCATCATCACGTTGCCACGGCGGCATGCCAGGTATTTTTCCATTATCCCACACTAATTAATCTGCACTTAATGAGTCGCCAGCTGCAGCGGTGGCTTTAATTTCAAAATTCCTTATGGAGCGAGCGAAAGGTGCATTCACCCCGCTGAAAAACGCTGAACAACTTGAACACGTACGCTGCCATGCCATGCCATTCCTCTCCTGAGCTCCTCTCCTTTGCCGCCCATTCAAACACACATTTCAAAGGGCGCTTCTCCTTGGAGGAGTGTTTGCCTCTTTGCTCCTTTTTCCTGCCCCCAGGAGCAGAAGCTGTTATTTATTTCCAAGTGCATTGACATACAAACAGCCCTGCGAGCGCCCTCAAGTAGGCAGGCAGCATTCAACATTCAAGGTTTCAAGGACGAGCTGGGGATCTAAGTTAGGTTTCGGTTGTTCCTGGCTTGGGATTAATCAATATTAATCAATCATCATCTCATAATTTGTGACCCAGTGGGAACAGGGGCTAAATAATAATTGTTTTCTTCGGAAATCCAACTGTTGGGCACAGGTGTGGTGAGTTTAAGAGAGCTTAAAAGCTTGTGGGTTCACTATTTGCACAATGCCGCCTAGATTTGAATGGCTTTCAAGTAGTTGTAGTTGGAAAGTAAAACACTTCGCCTTATTGTAATAAAAATTCTTAAGATATTTATGGTTTAAAAAGGTCTTCTAACTGAATATTTATAGGAATAATGAAAATAGTTACTGTTATAGTATAGTTACTATTTTAATTATTCCAGTAAATTAATCCAAAAGGAAATTAATGTTATTTTAGCTATGACTTATTAAATGCTAGTATACTTTAAAAAATCGAACAATTTGCACAATGTTTTACATTATTTTGCATCAATTAAGAAGTATAAATTAGAGGGTACTTAAAACTCATAAAGTAATCCTTTACTATAGCTACCCTTGCAGTAGAAAGACAGAAAATGAACAGCTTAAATAATTATAAATATATGAGAAGAGGTCCTAATGTTAATTTATTTATTATAAATAAATATTTAAGAACTCATAAGCTTTACTCCGAAGCTGCCGAAATAGTCAAGGAATTCTACTTACTGAAAAAAGTTGTAACTTTAAACAATCAAAGCTGAAACCATCTTATGTATTAATTAAAGTGTCTTAGGTGTGCAAGGATTTCTCTGGAGACTTGAAAACATTTAGAATAGTATTATAGCTTCTGTACAATGTAGATGTATTTTTGGAATAAAATGTATAACAAATATGTCAAGTATATAAATAATAAGCACTTTGCTATATTTAAATAGTACTCGTGCTCTTTGCACCTCCCTGATACATTAACTCTAAGTTCCTGGCCTATAATAAGATGACACAAAGTCATTCAACTCACACCCTCCCCTCTCCTAATGCCTTCAAGATTTCTCAAATGAAATAATATTAAGTAATTGCATTTTAAAACACCTTCACCCACAGGCACTTGCATTGTATGGATTTTTATGCATCAAAGCCTACCGATCTCGGTGCTAGGGCTTCGAAAATCGAAGAAAACAAATGCGCTGCTGGCCCATCACGTGCGGCCAGGTAACAATGGCCAAATACCTATGCTAAAATCGGTGTCTGCCGCCCGGGTGGCAGCCCCACAACTACGTACCTGCCGCCACTTGACCACAAATGGGCCCATTGACTTGCGATTTCGCCAACACATTGACCGAGTTTCCGATTTTCCGAGTGTCCGGCGCTAATGTAATTAGCGGAATATACCGTCTGGTGGCTGCCGCCTTCTGGCCAGTTCAGTGCGGGTAATCGGAGACTAAGCATCGCGCGATGGCGAACCACTAAAGGATACAGTGCGCGAAAGGATTACGGCCAAGGACTCTCGCAGTGCAGGGACTCAGTCCCCGAATCCCCGAATTCCCGGAGTGTTGTGAGATGTGAAGAATCCGATCGATCTAGATCTTGAGTTTCGTTTGAAGAATATACAGCGAAGACATGGCGGCGACTACGGAGTCGGATGCCGAGAAGGCGGCTGGCTCGCGCCTGGACTACGACCTGATGATGGCCGAGGAGTACGTGCTCAGTGACGTGGAGAAGAATTTCATATTGTCCTGCGAGCGTGGCGACCTGCCGGGTGTCAAGAAGTAGGGTCACGAGGTCCTTTTCAGTCAGTGCTGCCAATTATGTACATTTTTCGGGATTCGGGATCCTTTATTGTTTTGCATGTCCTTCTTTCCGAATTTGTTTATCCTTGGCTATTGGCAGCACTGCTACTTAGCTACTTAGCTTCCCTTGAGGTAATCATTTTCGTCCTTGAAGGATTCTCGAGGAGTACCTGGGCTCGGATAAGTTCAACATTAACTGCACGGATCCCATGAATCGCTCCGCCCTCATTTCGGCCATTGAGAATGAGAACTTCGACCTGATGGTGATCCTGCTGGAGAACAACATCGAAGTGGGCGATGCCCTCCTGCACGCCATATCCGAGGAGTATGTGGAGGCCGTGGAGGAGCTGCTGCAGTGGGAGGAGACCAACCACAAGGAGGGCCAGCCCTATGTAGGTTATGCCTGATTGGGTTACGTCCTTGGGTCACTCATTATTGGTTAACTTGGCAGAGCTGGGAGGCGGTGGACCGCTCCAAGTCCACCTTCACCGTGGACATCACGCCCCTCATCCTGGCCGCCCACCGGAACAACTATGAGATTCTCAAAATTCTCCTGGATCGCGGCGCCACGCTGCCCATGCCGCACGACGTCAAGTGAGTAGAGGAAGCAGGGGAGGATGCCGACTGGTGCCTGGTGAGCCACCACGTCCTGCGTCCGGCACGTTCCGTTGTTTGTCCATCGCGCATTGCAGTCTGGAAGCCCGAGGCTGAGGGGCTGTTCTAATTATACCTAATTGCTGGCCAATTAGGGTGGGAAATCATACATGGTCCTGGCGTTAAAGGGAAATGAGAGTTCAAAAAATGTCTGATGCTAGCAGATAGGGATACCTTTTCTTTAGAAAAATTCAAAATTAAAATAGATTAAGTTACCCTTTGAACCCTCCTCCAGGTGCGGCTGCGACGAGTGCGTGACCTCGCAGACCACCGACTCCCTGCGCCACTCCCAGTCGAGGATCAACGCGTACAGGGCGCTCTCAGCCAGCTCGCTGATAGCCCTCAGCTCCAGGGACCCCGTGCTGACCGCCTTCCAGCTGTCCTGGGAGCTGAAGCGCCTGCAGGCCATGGAATCGGAGTTCCGTGCCGAATACACGGTACGCCAGACCATCTCCACTGTGTAGTTGTAGCCAATGTAAGCGTGGGTAGTGCTTTGTTTGTGTTTGCCCAACAGGAGATGCGTCAGAATGTGCAGGACTTCGGTACATCGCTCCTGGACCATGCACGCACATCCATGGAGCTCGAGGTGATGCTCAACTTCAACCATGAGCCGTCCCACGACATCTGGTGTCCGGGCCAGAGGCAGACTTTGGAGCGATTGAAGCTAGCCATTCGCTACAAGCAGAAGACGGTGAGTTATGGCTTAAGTATATTTTTAACTGCTTTAATTATTAATATTATTTAAAAATTCTTGAAGTTTGTGGCACATCCCAATGTACAACAATTACTGGCTGCCATTTGGTACGACGGTCTGCCCGGCTTCCGGCGGAAGCAGGCCTCGCAGCAGCTCATGGACGTCATGAAGCTGGGCTGCAGCTTTCCCATCTACAGCTTGAAGTACATCCTGGCCCCGGATTCCGAGGGAGCCAAGTTCATGCGCAAGCCCTTTGTCAAGTTCATCACTCACTCCTGCTCCTACATGTTTTTCCTGAGTACTTACACCTTTGGGGTTACATATCCTTGTTAGTTTTACATTTACTTTAAATTCCTAGTGCTTTTGGGCGCCGCCTCTCTGAGAGTGGTGCAGATCACCTTCGAACTCCTGGCCTTTCCCTGGATGCTGACCATGCTGGAGGATTGGCGAAAGCACGAACGTGGCTCCTTGCCAGGACCCATAGAACTGGCAATCATCACCTACATCATGGCTCTGATATTTGAGGAACTCAAGGCTTTGTATTCAGATGGCTTGTTCGAGTACATCATGGATCTGTGGAATATAGTCGACTATATATCGAATATGTTCTATGTGACGTGGATACTTTGTAGGGCCACCGCTTGGGTTATCGTGCATGTAAGTATATAATAATTATTATAATTATTTTTATAATTTATAATACCTTCTTTGTAGCGCGATCTCTGGTTCCGGGGCATAGATCCTTACTTCCCGCGCGAGCACTGGCATCCCTTCGATCCCATGTTACTATCGGAGGGCGCCTTTGCCGCTGGCATGGTCTTCTCGTATCTGAAACTGGTGCACATCTTCTCCATAAATCCTCACTTGGGTCCCCTGCAAGTCTCGCTGGGCAGGATGATTATCGACATCATCAAGTTCTTCTTTATCTACACCCTGGTGCTGTTCGCCTTCGGATGTGGCCTGAACCAGCTGCTGTGGTACTATGCCGAGATGGAGAAGAACAAGTGCTACCATCTCCACCCGGATGTGGCTGACTTCGATGACCAGGAGAAGGCCTGCACCATTTGGCGACGATTTTCCAAGTAGGTTCTAGGGTTTTTGATTTAAATTGAAATCTATAATAAATATAACTACATTTCAGCTTATTTGAGACATCGCAGTCACTCTTCTGGGCCTCCTTCGGCCTAGTGGATCTAGTCTCCTTCGATCTCGCTGGCATCAAGAGCTTCACCCGCTTCTGGGCCCTGCTGATGTTCGGCTCTTATTCGGTGATCAATATCATTGTGCTCCTCAACATGCTGATTGCCATGATGTCCAACTCCTACCAGATCATCTCGGAGCGAGCCGACACGGAGTGGAAGTTCGCCCGCTCGCAGCTGTGGATGAGCTACTTCGAGGATGGCGGCACCATTCCGCCGCCGTTCAATCTCTGTCCCAACATGAAGATGCTGCGGAAAACTCTGGGCAGGAAGCGGCCATCGCGAACCAAGAGCTTTATGGTAAGTGGAGAATTTCTTACTTCAATAAATATTAAGTTCATTTTAAAGGGGAAATTTCACGACTTACTTGGCCTTTGTCCCTGAGTTTAGCCACCTCGAAGGCTTAGTCACAGTAAGAGCGGCAGCAATCAAGACAAATCTCAGGGAAAATCATTTTCAATCAAGCCCCTGCTGAGCTCGCTGTGCGTCAGACACCACGAATGTCCTGCATCCTTTTTCATCCCCACTCTCTCTCTCTCTCAGCGCAAGTCGATGGAACGGGCGCAGGTCCTGCATGACAAAGTGATGAAGCTGCTGGTGCGGCGCTACGTTACGGCGGAGCAGCGGCGAAGGGACGATTACGGCATTACCGAGGATGATATCATTGAGGTGCGCCAGGACATAAGCTCTTTGAGATTCGAGCTTCTGGAGATTTTCACCAACAACAGCTGGGATGTTCCCGACATCGAGAAGAAGACTGCTGGTGAGTCCTCCTCATCCTCCTCCATAAATGAACTCCCCTTTAACTCTACTAATTTTCAGGAGTGGCCCGAACCACCAAGGGCAAGGTGATGGAACGCCGCATCCTCAAGGACTTCCAGATTGGTTTTGTGGAGAATTTGAAGCAGGAAATGAACGAAAATGAAAACGGTCGTGACATCTTCTCGTCTTTGGCCAAGGTCATAGGCAGGAAGAAGACTCAGAAGGGGTGAGCTCCTACTTAATCCTTATATTTGTACTTATTATTTCATAATTAAATTTTACAGCGACAAAGACTGGAATGCCATTGCCAGGAAGAACACCTATGCTGCCGATCCTATTGGCAGCAAGCGCTCTTCGATGCAGCGCCACAGCCAACGCAGTCTGAGGAGGAAGATCATCGAGCAGGCCAACGAGGGTCTCCAGATGAACCAGACACAGTTGATAGGTGAGAACGGGTGTTAATCCTGATAGAAGCCTCCTTAAACTAATACAAATCCCTTCCAGAATTCAATCCCAACCTGGGTGAGGTGACCCGTGCCACGAGAGTGGCCTATGTCAAGTTCATGAGAAAGAAGATGGCAGCTGACGAGGTTTCAATAGCGGATGATGAGGGCGGAACCAATGGCGATGAGGAAAAGAAGCCTCTGGATGCCTCAGGGGTAAAGATGGATATTTTTTTTTTCTTTCCTTGATTTATAACTAAACTTAATTTGCAGTCCAAGAAATCCTCCACAAGTGCCGGTAGTGGAGTGTCCATGATGACAGCAGCAGCCCTGAGAGCCTCCGTCAAGAATGTGGACGAGAAACCCGATGACAAGGACAAGAAGCCGCCAGCAGGAACCATGAAGAAGCCGGGCGACGATAAGAAGCCTCCAGATGACAAGAACAAGCCGAAACCGCCAGGAGGTCCCGGCGCTCCTGCTGCCAAGCCAGGAGATCAGAAGCCCACTCCCGGAGCGGGGGCTCCCAAGCCCCAGACTGCCACCAATGGGAATGGTGCCAAGCCAACAGATCAGCAAAAGCCAAGTGCTCCGGCTCCTCCCTCCAAGCCCGCAGACACCAAGCCATCAGCTCCAAAGTCCGGAGAGCCTACAAAGCCCGAGGCAGCTGGCAAGAAGGAAGAGTCCTCCAAGACCGACAGCTCCAAGCCGGCGGCTGCCAGTGGAGCTGCCAAGAGCGCTGCTCCCTCGGCTCCTGCAGGTGCTAAGCCTGATTCCGATCTGAAACCAGGTGCCAAAGGAGCCGCTCCCGAGGGAACGAAGGCCACCAATGGGGCTGGCAAGCCGGAAGACAAGAAGAACGGTCAGGATGCCAAGAAACCGGGCGATGACAAGGATAAGAAGCCGGGCGACGACAAGGATAAGAAGCCAGGAGATGACAAGGACAAGAAGCCTGGTGAGGATAAGGATAAGAAGCCAGGCGATAGTAAGGACAAAAAACCAGGCGACGACAAGGACAAGAAGCCAGGAGATGACAAGGACAAGAAACCAGGCGATGACAAAGACAAGAAGCCAGGCGATGACAAGGACAAGAAGCCGGGAGATGACAAGGATAAGAAGCCAGGAGATGACAAGGATAAGAAGCCAGCAGCTGCTCCGCTGAAGCCGGCGATCAAGGTGGGCCAGAGCAGCGCCGCAGCGGGCGGAGAGCGCGGAAAGTCCACGGTCACGGGTCGCATGATCTCCGGATGGCTCTAGGAACGGAATAGCATAGTTACGTTAGTCTTTAAGGTCCATAGTCTGTGTGAGCAATAAACGAATCTGAAACATACCGAGGCAACATGTTGCTGGGTCCACTGGCCAGGGGCCACCTGTTGCTAGCAACACGTATTTGCATCCCACAGCGCTGGCAACATTCATCAGCCGCCCCGTTGTCCCAGTGGCCATTTGTTTGGTTGTCTCTCTGTCGCCTTTTCTGGCCTATAAAAGGACCTGGACTTCGACCAGGACAATCAGAAACCGAGTGACCGTTCTCAGAGAATCATCATTGCGAAAATCGTACATATTTTACCTTATATTAAAGTGAGAATCTAAAAAGTTTGATTTAAAAATGAAATCTATGCTAAGTATGTCCAGCTTGGTCAGCGCCATTTTACTTTTGGTTCTAATCGCGGAATTCAGTGTGGCAGGTGAGTGGATTAGGCGTTAAAGTGGTCTTTAATAACACAATCTAGATTTAGAATTGTTAAGTTTGATTTAAAGAATAATTACAGTATAAATAAAATATATAAATGGTAAACTACACTTTTGAGTCATTAAAGAAATTCGAAAATATTGCATTTAAAAATTATGAATCATAATTTTATGAACTAACGGCAGACATAAGCTCATAATATGTTCTTAATTTTATTTTTTCTGATATGTTGCAGCGTCTTTGAAAGATAAAGGTAACCCAGTACCCGTTACCTCTCCTCATTTTATTTTTCCTGCATTCTCTCATTTTTTAAGCAAATTTTACAATTTTTCGGAATGTTTTTTCTAAGCTCTTTACAAGGTGTTTTTTGCAACAATTTCTAAAGAATTAAAGCAAAATCTATTTTATGTCTATAAGAAAAGTGATAAATTCCTATAGAATTAAGCTTAAACTGTTTATTTAACGATTTTTTTCAAGATTCTTTAACCTTAATACTTTTGAGGCTTTACTTTATAGTAATTAATTTTCCTAAGCATGAACTTCTTCCTTTATGGCACTTTAATAATAAATATTTAACAATTTGCATGAAAACTAATCAAAATAATAAATGATTAATTCTCAAATATAGAAATGGAGCACGACAAGAATCGGCGGGGTGCCAATATGGGGCTCTATGCCTTTCCTCGCGTCGGCCGCGGAGATCCCAGTCTGGCCAACAGTCTGCGCGACGGACTGGACGCCGCGGTCCTCGACGGCCTTTACGGCGATGCCTCCCCCGAGGACTATAACGGTGAGTCGTTAGCCGGAGTTGTGGTCATAATTTTTGGCTAAATGCCAGGGGACCTACCATTTCCAGAGGCTGATTTCCAGAAGCGGGCCACCGGTCTGGTGGCCTTTCCGCGCGTGGGCCGCGCCGGCGATGCCGAGCTGCGCAAGTGGGCCCACCTCCTGGCCCTGCAACAGGTGCTGGACAAGCGCACCGGGCCCAGTGCCTCCTCGGGCCTGTGGTTTGGCCCTCGCCTCGGCAAGCGCAGCGTGGACGCCAAGGCCTACGCCGTGGACAGCGCCAAAGGACAAAAGGAATTCAACTAGGCGTCCACGCCCTCTACCTCTCGAACTGGAACTCCTCTCCGATCAAAGACACAGCGTAGTAATTAATTTTGATATCAATGAGCACGCTTCTAATTGAATATTGTATTGGGTATAGAAAAAAAAAATGTTTTTCGGTCAAATATATAAAAATAATAATGAATCAAGGGCTGGTGAGAGCTTGTATTTAATGTCTTTGTGTGTTGTACTACTGGCAATCGAATATTATGTAAATAAATATTAAATAAAACAGATAACCTTACCTGCACAATGCCTTTTCTTTAATAATTTAATATAAGATATATTTAGCTGGCAGGAATGTCTGAAATTAGGGCTCTATTAGTTTAATTATCTTTCAATTTATAAGTTAAATTAATAAAAGGACTTCTAAAGATCCCCTTTTAGTATTAAGAAAAGTTTATTCTAAATGAATTGCAAACATTTTTGGTACATTTATGCTGGTGTGGATGACATTCCATCGACATGACAAATTCAAGATCATTAATTTCGGGGAACTACTCCTTCTCCTGCTGCTGCTTGAACTTCCGCAGCTCGCTCTGTATGGCCTCGATAAGGGGCGCTGTTCCCGTGCCGGTTCCCGCCTGGTCAGATATGTCCAGGCGGTTCTCCACCCGGTGGATGGGACCGGCGCTGAAGGGTCGGTTCAGGGTGGAGTGAGAGCTATACATGCTTCCGCCGCCCCAGGCGCTGTAGGTCGGCGAAGGCGGTTGGGTGGAGTGAGCCGACTTGGAGGTCTTCTCCGGCTGGGCAGTGGCCGGACGATCGGAGGTGTTTCTGCCGCTGGATTCCGGATGGAAGCTGGGGGATTACAAGACTTTCATTTATACTTTTCTGCTCGGTTTAAGTCCTACTCCAACCTGGGCAATCCGGCGGAGGAGCCCCTGTGCTCGCGCTTCGTGGCCCGCCGGCTGTTGGTGAAGTTCTGCGTGGGCAGCGGCATGGGGATGTCGTCCTGGCTGGAATACATCTGGAGGGCGCCCTCGAGGAGCCCCTCGTAGTGATTGCGGATGGCCGAGGGATTGTGCAGCGGACTCGCGTGGTAGTCCGCGTAGGTCAGGGCCTCTGTGGAAGATCGATTCGAGAGAGAGGGTTGAGTACGGATAAGGGAGCGGACTTTACCAGGTGATGAGAGGGACTACAGGTGGAGAGGTAACATAGGTCGCAATCGCTATTAGCTACGTTGTTAGTTACTTCTACTTGGGGTTACGGTTGGGTCTGGTGAGTGCAAGCAATAACAGTAACTTAGTCAACGACTACGGGTTGTCCTAGTAACGCGACTTGGCCCCGAATCGCACGTCGTCGTCGTCGTTTTTACTGGGACTGGGACTTGGTTTCCCTCCACCCGGCTCACCCTGGCTCTGCTTCTTCTTGTGCCGCTCCCAGACGACGGGACCGACCACGCCGGGATCCGCATTATCGCTGTGCGAGGCGGAGCGCACAGTGCGCGGTGCCTTGGGACTCGGGAAGCTGGCTATGGTAGCGATGGTCGAGTCCTTGGATCCCTTCTGGGAGAGGGTCCTCAGCGACCTCGTGGAGTTGTGCGGCGCCACGGCATTCACATTATCGTAGTAGGTCACGAACACGGGATCCAGCACGCGATTTAGTGGCTCCGGCAGGGCGCTCTTCGGGAAGGCCCGGACCGAGGCCATGGACAGGAAGGAGCCCACGCTGGCAGTGTCCGGGGACATGTTCCCCACGATCTCCTTGTTGATGGCCTCCGTGGAGACGACTCCGCTGCCTGCCTTCTGCGTCAAGAGCTTGTTCCGGTGATAGTTGTTGTGCGGATTGTAGGCCTCGTTCCTCTGGAAGTTCTCGTAGCTGCGGCGCTGCACCTCTGGCGACTCTACCTCCTCTGTCGAGGAATGGCCTGCCAGTGATCCTTGGACGGGACTTGTCTCCAAGGAGCCCACGCGGTTCTCGTTGAGATAGCGCCTCCTCGATTTGTGCCTGGACTTGTCACTCTTCTTTTCGGAAACCACGGAGGTGTAAACCGTCTCCTCGTGTCCCTCGGCTCGATCGTACTGATGCCGCCTCTTGTGGCCATCGAACAAGCGGGCCGCCTTGTCGTCTAAGATTCGTTGGACATCGGCACTCGGTGGGTTTATGGGACAGTAGACCGAGGAGTCGGAGGTGTTGTCTGTCGAGGAGGACACGGAATCGCGACGCCGGGAGCGGGTCTCAGCCGGCGGAGCTGGAAAACTAATGCGTGGCTCCCGCTCGTACGAATAGTTCCGCGCTCCAACCTCCCGGGAACGACGATCAGGACTGGGCTCTCCTTCGGTTCGCTCACTCGTGGTGGGACGTATAGACTGGCCCTCGGAGAGCAGTTCGTTGCGGGAGGAGTTCCTGCTTGAAGAGAAGTATAAATATAATATATTTTGAGACTTGTTTTCAGGTAATTGTTTCTTTAAAGGATAAATTTAGAACCGCTAGTAATTTATCAATATAAATAAATAATAAATTAATAATAAAACCTATGATAAAATCCTCTCACCTGTTGATCGCACTGAGCTCCCTCTGACGAGCACGTGTTCGTCCAAGAAGCAAAACCGCCACGAGGAGCAGCATCAGCAGCAGAATGGCCAAGGAGCTGATAACCACCAAGGCCACATTGTTCTTCACCGAATTAAAAAATCCAGCCTGGCCACTGCGTGGAACTGGAGCCAGGGCCGTGGCTGTGGGTTCCCTTATGTAGGCTGCGAATAAGGAAGGAGGTTAGGTGATGGCATTACGTAGAAAAGTCTTTATCTTACGTTCCGATTTCATGTACACCGCCTGTCCAAAAGTCTTGACCGCCTCGGCCTCGCTGACCAGCTCCATATCCTTGGCAGCTGTGGTGGCCAAAATGGGACGGCCATTCACCAGGACGGTGTAGATGAGCTCTGTTTGGTTGGCTATGGGGCGGTCATTGCTGCTGGAAAAATTATATAAAAAGGAGTTCACTTTTTGATATTATTTGGTACCTAAAACAGGCATTGAAATAAATATTTCAAGATACTTTTACTATTTTAAGAAAATAACTTAATTAAAAAATTTGTTTGAATGTGTTTAACCGAAATTACAAGAAACTGAGCTTGGTTAGTCATTCAACATCTTTTGCTGGGCGAAAACCTGTTGGGAATTATTGTGTCTTTCAAAGTAATAATAATATGTAAAACCCTTTGCATCTTAAATAAAAATAATAATATTCTATAATGTATATTAGATCCTAATATGTGATATATTTCAAGGAACATATAAAACAATATCCTAAAAAATTAGTAGGCCAAAAAGAACTCTTTACCTTTCGCTCAAAGTGTAGAAAACACTCAATAGCCTAATCGAATTCGTGAAATAATAAACAACATCGCCGAGTTGGAGGTACTTACAATTTGAGGTTGACGTAGTTGATGTCCTCCGCGTTCGTGTTCGTGCTCCACTTTTGCACATCCGCCTCGCTAATTTGCGTTAGGTTGTGTATGACAACTCTGACGTGCTCGTCCCTATAAAGCGGTTGCTGTTGTTGTTGGCGCTGCTCCTGTTTCTGCCTCTGCTCCTGCTGTAGTGGTTGTTGTTGCTGCACCAGCGGTTGCTTGGTCAACAAGGATTCGTGCATTTCCCGCAACTTTTCCGATTTCCCATTGTGCTGTAAAAGCTCCCAGGGGATCAGGGTAACGTATGCGCCATAATCCATCGTTGTTTCAGTGCTGACTGTTGGTGGCGACGAAGGTGTCGGGGTGGTGACCCCATTAGAAGCCACCTCTGGAGACCCCTCCTCTAGCTCCTCCTGCTCCTCGGAGTTACTGGCCCACTCGGTGTCTTCGCCCAATCTTTTGACGTTCTTGATGTAGTGCTCATCGTCCTCTTCCTGCATGTCCAGTATTTCCACATCATCAGCTGGAGACCCAGTCGTAGTTTCGGGTCTCGTGGTGGTCGTGGTTGGTCCAGATAGGGACTTGCGACGCTCTCTGGGAGCTGGCACATTAACACCCTCGATTTGCTGGGCTCCATTAATGCCCAGATGGCGGGTCTGCTGTCTGTTGTTAAAATATTTTTAAATATTAAATATATAACTCCTTCATCAAGTAATCCCACCTGGTAAAAGCTAGACGATATAGACGCGCCAGCTTCTCCTCGAGCGTGGGATTATCTTTGGCCGTATAAAACCCAGACATCACCGTAAGCAGCCAGTAACGACGATCTGTGGCTGAATAGTTGAGAGGTAGCATCCCAGGACCTCCTGCCATATCCCAGGTGCCGCCCCCATCGTCCGGCTTGCAGTCAAGGCAAATGGGAATGTCGATTTCCTAGATAACAATCGCAATTAAGGTGGAGGCTTATTTTGGGTCTGTCCCACTCACATTATTCCCATCCACGTAGACCGTGGCCACCACTGTCTCCGTCTTGACAATCACATCCTTGCCCTTGGTTATGCCCGTGTGGACCTTCTTCAGGAAGTCGGGAGGACCATCGCCCGAGCCAGTCCAGAAGAAGTCCTCCAAATGAATTTCGTCCTTAATTTCTGGATAGTCATCATCAGAGTTGTCTGAAAATGTCATGTCATGTAATTTTTAATACCCTCAAGCAAGTTTCTTGAACTTTAACCCCGTTTCCATAGAAAATCAACAAGACGCAAGTAGTTCCTTGTATTAATAATTTAGCTTTCAAATTTATTTATAGAGTACTCTCTAAAAAAGGTTAAAAATATATATATCTGTATGAATGATTCATCGGGGGCTTTTGCTTTAGCGACTATCAATTGTTATTTACTTTACGGCTTTTTGATTTTTGGTTACCCCTCCTTCTCCGAGTTCCGAGTTCCGAGTTTGTTTGATCAATTACTCTAATGGCAACATATTTCCCGCATCGAATGCAGTTGTGCCGCCGCAGAAATTATGCTTGACTTTCAAGTGGGCTTTAGCTGCATTCAAATCGGTTAAGCCCCCATCTCCTCAAAGACAACAAAAGAATAACTTTATCGATTAGCGGGGACCCAAAAAAAAAGGAGGAAAACAGGAACTTGACAATTTGCTTGCGTGTTGGCTCTGCAATTAACTTGAACGCTCTGTACACCTGCCTTGATTTGGCAGGTCGAATCACTGGGGTCAGTTCTGGGTTTCGCAATTAACTCGTATTGATTGTCCCAAATTTGTTGATGAATCGCACTCGCGATGTGGTCACAAAATTCCACAAAATGCGTGGAGCCAAGGGAAGCGTTAAAGGTCAAAATACTTGCTCCCACATCGGACCCCAGAATTTATTTTTAATACAAATAAATTTCACTCGCTGGATGCTCAACTTACCGTGACTTAATTGTATAAGCGGCTGTCCGAGCTGCGGCTTTTGCGTGGCTCTGCTTTTGCCTTGGAGTCCCAAAAATATGAAAATCACGAGAACTGTGCGATTTGCTTTCATTTTCACTGGATTATTTATGAGCGATTTTGGTCACTGGCTGGGCTTTCACTTTGTCCCGCATTTCTCATTCCCAATTCGGATTCTATTCTATATTTCTTAGCTAGCATATAGATCAACTGTCGCCGTCGAACGTCCACCGGGAACTAAGCGCTCCATTGTAATCCAGAAACACGCTCGGGGCGCTACGGTGGTGGTTCACCTGGTCTCACCTGACTCCCCTGTGTAGTGACATTGTTAGAACGCGCTCTCTGTTTGGGCCGCTTTGTGCCTGGTCAGTTACCTGGGGCAACGGCAACGGCAACGGCAACGGCAACGCGATTCCAGAGGCAACAGGCCGATATAGGAAAAGCGCGCCAATGGAAATCCGCTTTCCGTAAACAATGAAAAGCTTTGCTATTTTGTTGATATTCTCTCAAAGTGCCGCCAAGTCGGGCTTCGTCAGTGAACTTTTAACGGCTTTTTTAGACAGCATATATATTTTTTTTACTTTTAAAGCTTTGCTTAAAAACTTTTTACTATAAAAATATATTGTTTTTAATTATAGGTATGAACAGCAGTAGCTCTTTTACTAAAGCTAAGAATTTCTGAAACTAATAAATGTTTTTCTTTTTTATAAAAGCACTTTATAAAAAAGAAAATTAAACCTGATATCTATATACTAGAGGCATCCATCAATTTATCTTATTTTTCTGTCATGTTAATTTCAAGATTCTATACCAAAATTTCACTCCACTCAAAGTCTCACAGACACAACACCTAATATACATATACCTATACCTAACACCTATTATACTATAATATTAAACAAAAACTTAAACTAATTACAAGAAAAACTAAACTAAACACGTAACCATGAAGAGGGTCCATGTCGACAACTACACGCCCAAGTACTACAGCGGAAAGTGGTCCTGGAACGCTGAGAAGGACTGCCTGCACTTCGAGCCGCACAACGACCTGGAGAACACCAGGGAACGGTATATCATGACCAACGGCTACAAGTTCCTGCGCACCATCGACCAGGAGGAGGAGCTTATCTTCCGGCAGGCCTACGCCCGCGATGACAGCACCTACGACTTTGACACGCTGGTGATCAACGACATCCGCGACTTGGTGCTGTTTCTGATGCCGAGCGATTTCCTAACGCACCGCTTCGTGGAGTTCATGCACCGCCCGGCGGTCCATCGGCTCATGCATGCCCTGATCATCTACTTCGAGTACTTCCTGCGCATGGTGGAGTTCGTGTTGGTGCGACGCGACGAGCTGGCGAAGCAGATCCAGAGCAACCAGACCATCGAGATGAAGAAGACCTTCTCCACCTACCTCAGCCAGTACAGGATCTTGGTGGCGCGCAACTACAGCGTGATCCTGAAGGGCGAGGGCGACATGGCCCACTACTACCACCTCAAGGAGATCGTCAACATCTCGGACATGGCGCGTGACAAGATCTTCCACGAGCAGTTCCTGGCCGTGATGACCCAGATCGTGTGGATCTGCATGCACCGCCGGGCGTACTACGTGATCGAGCTGGAGATGAACCGCCTCTTCCGATCCGATCACTTTGTGATGACCCGGCCGGAGTACCTCAGCTTCACGCCGGCGGAGAGGAGTCTCCTCTACGGGAAGAACTACAAGATCACGAACTACCGCAGCCAGATATCGCCGCTCATCCAGGAGCTGGAGCACGTCGCTGAGGAGGATATGCCCATCCTGTGGATCGGGGAGCGCAAGTACCGCGGCACCGATCTCCGCATAGCAGAGATGGAGCTGGAGTACATCGTCCCCGGGCCACAGCTGCGTATGATCGACGTGGCCCACGGTATCCTGGGGCATCCCAAGGCCCTGTACAATACCATCCTGGATCTGGACTGGCCCATGGTCCGGTACTCGAACTTCTCCCTCCAGTACGATCCGTACCACATCATCCGACAGCCGCACCTGGACATCCCCAGCATGGACGCCAACAAGATGCGCAAGATGAGCCAGCACTTCGAGCACTTCTACAAGGTGTACCGCATCTACGAGCCCCACAGCACGCAGATCCTGCAGAAGTGGCTCAAGCGGGACAAGCTCATCCAGTTCTACCGCTCCGGCGGACTGCTGCTCACCAACATTGTGTCCAGGTGCGAGAAGGAGATGAATGATAACACGCCCGGTCCCAAGGTGGAGACCATCATCGCCAACTACTTCAAGGTGAAGTACAGGCTGCGCAAGGGATCTCCCTACGCCGAGGACCTGGTCAGCATCACGTCCTCGCGCATCGGGAGCTTACTTTCACCGCACCAGAGGAAGGGCCCCACCGAGTACTTTTTCGATTAAGTTCTTTGAATTTGCAAATCCCTATGGGATTCTTCAAAATTATTGTGCATGGATCGCCGCAAAGGTTTCAAATTTCCTAAATAAAATTAAAATATCAAGTCTTCTGTCTGCTAAAAATATATCATTGAATCAGCTTAGCAGTTAATAATTATTATAAAATACCAGGGAGAATGTATACCTACCGCATCCACTGTATAGAACAACCCGGATCAGCTGATCCCCAGATAAGGTTATCGGAACGGAATCTGCCCGCATCGAAAGCAGTTCCCGGCAGTTGATCGAGAGACGTTATTCAGTTCAGAGTCCGCCCAGAATCATGTCCACTCCTCCGTATAGCTACTTCACCCAGATAGGGGATCCGGTGTTGCGCCGAGTGGCCGAGGAAGTTGATCCAGAACAGATCAATAGCCTGGAGATCGACCAGACCGTGGAGCGCATGGTGAAGGTGTTACGTCACTATGATTGCGTGGGCGTGGCAGCGCCCCAGCTCGGAGTACCGCTGCGCATTCTCGCAATGGAGTTCCGTGAGGGCAAAAAGGATCAGTACAAGCCGGAGGTTTACGCGGAGCGAAAGATGTCCACCCTGCCCCTGGCGGTAAGTGAGCCAAAATAATTTTATTTTTACAAATAAATAAAATAAATACTATATTTAACTTCTCACCGTTACTTTTATTCCAAGTATATGCATTTTATCAAAGAAAAATGCTGAGATAACTTATATTTAGTAGCTTATCTATTCATTAGATAATATTTTTAGAATGCGACTTAACTTAGTAGATAAAGAAGTAAACATTTTCCAAGTGCAACGTATTATCTCTAGTTAGTTGTTAGTTTTTCCAAGCGCATCGCATTGTTTTTCTCACCATAAATCTTATTCTTGCAGGTCTTTATTAATCCCGAGCTGGAGATAATCAGCAGCAATGTAAACAAACATCCCGAGGGCTGCATGAGCGTGCGGGGCTATTCCGGCCAGGTGGAGCGGTACGACAAGGTTCGGATCCGGGGCATCGGCAAGCTGGGCACCCCCTCCGAGATGGTTCTCGAGGGTTGGAACGCGCGGATAGCCCAGCACGAGATGGATCACCTGAATGGAACTATCTACGTGGACAAAATGGATGTGTCCACCTTCAACTGCGTCATCTGGGAGCAGATTAACATAGCCGAGGGTCGCTCCGCCATTTGGTTCCACAAGTGATCGCGCAGGATGGGTTGTATACGGTTGTATTGTTTAAGATTTTACTTTGTTTAACTATGTTTTTTATTGTTGGTAGAATTAACGTAATATTATAAAACGTAGTTTTTTTTGTGTTTAAAAAATAAATAAATATGCGTTTTGCTTTGTACAATTTCGATTTTAATCTCGAAGTTTGATTTTCTGGGGCTAACGGTACGCGCCAAATTCAAACACTTGCTATCGATATACGATTGTCGATTTAAATCGCCGCCGCCGGTCAGCTGTTCGCGATAAAAGAGGTTAAAACCAAAACATTACACAAAATGCTGCTGAAACACCAAATAAAACTCTGCAAATCAATCCTGATACACCGCCGATGCCTGGGCACGAGTCCTCCATCCGGTCAGTCCTTTCGGAAGTGGTACCAGCAGCTGTGGACCACGGAGCGCACGAACCTACCGCCATACAACCATTTTACCCAAATCGGAGACCCTGTTCTGCGGCAACAGGCGGCCTTGGTGCCCCAGGAACACATAGGTGGACCCGAGATTGAGGCTATAGTGGAGCAGATGGTCAAGGTGCTCAGGAAATTCGACTGTGTGGGCATTGCGGCGCCCCAAATCGGAGTTTCCCTCAGGATCATAGCCATGGAGTTCAAAGGGGGCATCCGAAAGACACTTCCCGAGACGGTGTACCAGTCGCGACAGATGTCCGAGCTGCCACTGACAGTGAGGATTATTCTAGATACCACTTAGCACGAAATTTAATTTATTATTCTCAACAGGTCTTCATCAATCCCGTCCTGACGGTGACGAACTACACAAAACTGAAGCACCCCGAGGGCTGTATGAGCGTGCGAGGATTCTCCGCGGAGGTGGAGCGATTCGAGGGCGTAAAACTCACGGGACTAAACCAAAGCGGAGTCCAAGGCGAACTGGAGCTGAGTGGCTGGAATGCCAGGATCGCCCAGCACGAGATGGACCACCTGGACGGCAAGCTCTACACCGACCACATGGATCGCTCCACCTTCGCCTGCACCTGCTGGGAGGCGGTCAACACGAAATCCGGACGCATTGAGATTCCCTTCTACAAGTAGTTAAGCCGCTCTGGGATCGATTTGCTCTGTATGTATGTATCTGTATATAATTATGGAATGGAATCCGTATCTGTCCTGGGCAACTCCTTCTCTCTGTTGGGTTTCTTGGTTACAAATGTCCGCAGGTTGTAGTTGGCCGTTCCCAGGGCCGTTTTGGCATTGAAGTACTCCGGACTGTCCCACAGATCGCGCTTGTCCATCATGTAGGTGAACAGTTCGTCGTACTCCCGCTGCAATCGACGATGTGCGACGTCTGCCCTTGCCTGCAGCTCATCAATTAGCTGGGCAAGCTTCTGCAGGGCCTCCTCCCCCAGAGACTCCTGGCCCTTAAGGCGCATTTTTTTCGTGAGCTGGGCGTTCAGCCGACTCCATTTGTCCCATTCCCGCTGCAGACACTTGCCCAGATAATTGAGGACTGCGCTGCGTAGGATAAACTGCCGAGAGACCGGATGGGTAATGTGGCGCCGAAACATGCTGGGTCAGAGCTGCCACTCAACGGATAGCGGACGCCTCCTCGCCAAGTGTTTGCTCCGAAAAAAAAAAGCCAAGTGTATAAAGTAAATACGGAGTGACAGAAAGGATAAAGCTACATAGTTTCCGGCGAAAGTAGTTCCTTATTTAATTAGATAAACCATCGTCTTCTGTGAACTATGCGCCTGTTTGCAGGCTCTGGCTTAAAGCCTTTCTTTTGCCCTCTTTACTCGTCCTCTAAATCGTTGTTACCCTCGTTCGTCTCAGTGATCTTAGACTAGTCTCTGACCCGTTATAGCACCTATATTTATGTCAGATACTTCCCAAGGCACATAATAACTACAAGGTTCGCCTTAAAATATACACATCCATATCTCAGAGAAGAAACTAGTAAAAAAAATTATAAACCTATATAGCAGTTTCCATATTAAGCGTTATGAAGCGCGTCCATGTGGATAACTATGCGCCCAAGTACTACAGCGGCAAATGGTCATGGGATACACAGAAGGACTGCCTCCACTTTCAGCCACACAACGATCTGGAGAACGCCAGGGAGAGATTCATCTCCACCAACGGCTACAAGTTCTTGCGGACCATCGACCAGGAGGAGGAACTCATCTTCCGGCAGGAGTATGTGCGGCCCCAAAGCAGCTTCGATGCCGACACCGTGGATCTCCGGGACATACGTGATCTGGTGCTCTACCTGATGCCAGCCGAGTTCCTCACATACAAGTTCGTTGAGTTTATGCACCAGCCGCAGGTGGATGCCCTGGCCCACTCCCTCGTTATATACTTTGAGTACTTCCTACGCATGGTGGAGTTCGTGCTGATCCGTCGCGACGAGATGTCGGGCAGGCTGGCCCAGATCCAGAGTGAGCAGACCAACGATATGAAGCGCACCTTTTCCGTATACCTGGCCCAGTACCGCATGCTGGTGGCCCGTAACTACTGCGAGATCATCGGGGACAAGGAAAACATGGCCCAGTTCTATCACCTGAACATGACCACCAAAATCTCAGCCACGATCCGGGACAAGTACTTCCACGAGCAGTTCCTGGCCGTTCTCATCCAAATAGTCTGGATCTGCATGCACCGCCGGGCGTACTTCGTCATCGAAATGGAGATGAACCGCCTGTTTCGCTCCGAGCACTTTGTTTCTGTCCGCGACGAGTACCTCGTTTTCTCGGCCACGGAGCGCAGTCTTCTCTACGGCAGAAACAAGAAGAACGTCAATTACCGGGCTCAGGAATCGCCGTTGGTCCAGGAGCTGAAGCTCGTTCTGGATGAGGACTTGCCTATCCTGTGGATAGGGAAGCGCAAGTACAGGGGCAGCGATATGCGCATTGCCGAGATGGAGCTGGAGTACATTGTGCCCGGACCGCAGCTCCGCC